>OZ023273.1:36318367-36510769 GCA_964007475.1 Hybos culiciformis | reverse complement strand
AAAAAAAAATCCTCTAATAGATAATAGTTCATTCAATTTAATATATAAATCTGTATAAAATGTAAAAAAAAACTGTCACCAAATAATCGTGAAGATCTTAAAAATGAAACTGAATAATTCCAAAAATAATATATGTACATTGGAATTATAAGTACCTATTAACTGATATGAATTATATTTGCATAAACATTGAAATGTATTCATATTCATTTTGGTTGGAAAGTTTTAAAGAGGAATTAATAAATATTACATCTATATTCTTTCAGAACTTTGGTAAGAAGACAACGAAAATATAATTTATCGCAAATGATATGAATGCAGTTTAATTAACTTTGAGACGTTGAATCTTGTGACATATAAAATTAATTATGTACATATTAAAAAAAATAAACACTATTTTTCAACTATATCTTTGAGTAAAATTTCGGATCATTTTTGTTTTAAACCTTAATATTTTTTTTAAAAAAAATAGTAATTTTTTTGGGGAGCCTTACAATTTTAATTCCAAATTTCCAAATTTAATATTCATAACATTAATATTTTAAATCAATACTTGTGGGTGCTATCTACGAATAAAAGATTCAGTCTGTCAAGGTTTTAATATAATACATAATACATAATATATTTAATACAGAATCATGATTCAATTCTTAGCATTTGGATATTTACAATCTTATCTAGAAAATGCAAAACAAATATTTTTTTTTTAATTTTTAAATAAAAAATAATAATAATAATATTAAAACATTTTTATGTACTTCATTAAGTACTCCGTGGAAATTTATTACTTTGCAAAATATTTTTCCAAAATATATCAAGTCTAATGGGAGAAATAAAAATAAAAAAAAAATTACTTTTATAACATTCTTCTTCATTTTTATTTTATTTATATTTTTTTTTTTGTTTTTTTTTTTTTTTTTTTTTTGATGAAAATAGTTTTTAATAAAATATAAAAATTTTTTACTCATTCATATATGGTTTCAAGAGTAAATATTTGAATAAATAGTATAAAAGAGTTTATGGGTAGAGAGGTACAATGATTGGGGGAAAAAAAATAAGAGTGGAAAAACTGTACACATAAAAAGCATATTGAATGCATTTTAGCGAGACAAATTGAAATGGAAAATATTTGAATTTTCATTCAGATTGTTTTTTATTTTTTTTTTTTTTCAAGTTTTCATATTTTTCCATTTAATGTTCTTCTTTAATAAAATTAATTTGCATTTTAAGAGAGCAAAAAAAAATAAGAATTCTTTTTTTTTTGTTTGGAAGATAATTGAAATTTATGTTTATTAAATAATTTATATTTTTAATTAATAATTTTTTTTTTATTAAATTTTATAGAAAAAATAAATTTTATTCTTATTTTCTAAAAAAATATTATTAATGAATGAGATTTAAAACAATATTTATTGTTGCAGGTTAAGCTTATAGTAAATTAGCCATAAAATTTTGAAGGATACTAATTTTTCTAACTATATTAAATAATCTATATACGAATATTATATATTTTATAAGATACCCAAGATTATTTTCCTAATTCAAGGCTTTTTTTTTTCAAAACTAGAAAAGCACTATCTGCTTAGTGACAGAATTTATATATATAATGAACAATAACAGATTTCAACTTAGTAATTTGTAAAGAATTTTGTTCAAAAATCATGTTTCAAAAACATATTCAAAATTGCTATATGTACCTATATGTAAAAATTTTTTCCTTCACTTAATTTCAATACATTTTTCTAGATTTATGCATGAATAGAATTTATACAAGAACTGTTTAACATAAATGACAACCACTATTGTGAACTACTATTGTGCAAGTGTAACCATGGGAAACAGTTTTTTTTTTTATTTCTTAATCCAAAACAAAATTAATTCTTTAAACTTTTTTTCACAATATTTTATTTTATTTTCTTAAAAAAAAAAAAAACTCAATAAAATATGGTAAGTTGAATTGAAATTAAAAAAAAAAATATAAATTAAATATCCTAATCTATATATTTTCATTTCTTTTTTCTTTTTTGAGATTCTATCACGTGGAAAAACAGATTCAGCTAATTCTCGCCATCAAACAAGTGCCACAGCAAAAAATAAATTGCCAGAATTTGAAGATTTTGTACTTCAAAGGGATTATACAGGTGGACGAGCATTCTTAGAGGTAAAATCAATGACATTTTCTTTCATAAAAAATTAAAAAGAAAAAAAGGAATTATTTAAGTCTAGGTAATTATTTTATGCTTCGATTAAGTCATTTAAATAAAATTGATTTTATTTTTTAAATAATTTAAAATCAAGATTTTTTCACAATAAGAGTAGTGTCCTGTTCAAATTTATTTTATTTAAGTCTGAAAACAAAAATTTGTTTTTATAAAAAAAAAAAGATTTCCAAGTGAATAGTAGTAGTATTAGTAGTTATATAAGTACATAGTTCAACATTTCAAATATAATTATGAATATTTTCAAATTCAATAAACAAATGTAATTGCAGTTCTCTCAAGAAGACGATGAAAATAAGAAGCTCGTAAAAGATCAATGGATAGCATTCTGTAGTTTTCATTTGGGAGATTATCAAAAAGCTTTGGAAGAGTATCAAACACTACATGATTCAGATCCAACAATTAAGAACACCAATTTGAATATAGCAGTGTGTATGTTTTATTTGGGGATGTACGAAGAAGCTCAGGCCTTAATGGATCAAATTCCAAATACACCATTAAAAGTTCGATTGTTGTTCCATTTAGCTCACAAATTTAATCAAGAGGAATTATTGTTAGAGCTGCATGAATCACTCAGAGATGTTGTGGAAGATCAATTAAGCTTGGCTTGTCTTCATTATCTGAGAGCACATTATCAAGAAGCTATTGATATTTATAAGAGGATATTACTCGATAATAAGTAAATCTATAAATTTAATTTATTAACATATTTTTTGTTCAATCAATTCACTTAAATTTCCAGAGAATTTCTGGCTCTTAACGTTTATCTGGCCTTATGCTTCTACAAAATGGATTATTATGATATGTCCCAAGAAGTTCTTGATATTTATTTGAATCAGCACTCGGATAGTACTATAGCTACAAATTTGAAAGCATGTAATCGTTTCCGTTTATTCAATGGCAGAGTTGCTGAACAAGAAATTAAAAATATTTCCGACAATGGAACATTTGGTGCTGATTTGATAAAACATAATTTAGTTGTATTCAGGAACGGAGAAGGAGCACTTCAAACATTTCCAGGTCTTTTAAATATTGTACCAGAAGCTCGCCTAAATCTAGCTATATTTTATTTAAAACGCGGTGATGTACAAGAAGCACATAGTCTTATGAAAGAAGTTCAGCCGACTGTTCCTCATGAATACATTTTGAAAGGGGTTGTGCATGCTGCTTTAGGACAACAATTGGGATCAGTAAGTTTTAGATTCTTTCCAAAAAATGAATTACGAACTTATGAAATATCATAATGGAAATGAGGGTGGAACGATTTTTGAATTTTTTAACTCTGAAAACTTCAAATTCATCTTTTTGATAGAATTAGGGTCTTATTTTGTATTCAATCCATTAATTTTGAAAAATTTAAACTCATACTCATGCGTTAAGTACTTTACTCTATGTAAATGTAATTATGTTAAATTATTGAAATAAAAAATTCTTGTATAACTATTTGAATGTACTACAATCTAGAAAGAACATATTAAGACGGCCCAGCAAAACCTTCATTTGGTTGGAAGTTCTACTTCGGAATGTGATACAATTCCGGGAAGACAAAGTATGGCGTCTGCATTCTTTTTGTATGGTCAATTTGAAGAAGTTTTGGTTTATTTGAATTCAATCCGAAGTTATTTTGTCAATGATGATGTTTTTAATTATAATTATGCTCAAGCCAAAGCAGCAACCGGATACTATAAAGAAGCTGAAGATTTACTTATTCAAATTGGAGACTTTGATATTCGAAATCAACATACCTATTGTATGGTTTTAGCTAGATGTCACATTAATTCAGGGCATCCAGAACAAGCATGGAACCTGTTTATAACCAGAGACACAAACTCAGAAGCTTTTTTGCTGCTGCAACTTATTGCCAATGATTGTTATCGTTGTGAGGAATTTTGGGTTGCTGCAAAAGCTTTTGACATGTTAGAAAAGTAAGTTTGTTTTGGTTATTTTGTAAATAATTTAACTATAGATATCGACGAACAATATTAGATTGAATTAATTGAAAATAAATATGAACATGTCTTTGTAGATTGGACCCCAGCCCTGAGCATTGGGAAGGTAAGCGAGGTGCATGTGCTGGTGCTCTATATGCAATAGTTGCAAATTCAGAAAAAGGGAAACCACCAAATGGAATAAGTGACATAATATCGATTCTTAGAGATTCGGCAAGTCCACAAGCAGAGATGATGTTAAAAACTATAAGGAAACATGCTAGTAGTTTTAAATAATTTATTTAAATTATTGTTTATTATGATACACATTATGTAATTTTTTTTATATAAATAAATAATTATGATAAACATGTAATTCTTAAAAATCAGATCCCAGGCTTATTCACAGTTGTATCGTCTTCGATCCATTATAGTGTAGTATCAAATATCATATAACCATTCTTCCAATTTCTTAAACGTTCTAAATTCTTTAGTATTTTTGTGATATATAATATAGTATAATAGTAACTTCTTTCAAAATCACCAAATTAAAATTAAACTTAACTTGAATTTTATCTTTTAAATTTAGCATTAAAAAAGAAAGTGAATATACATATATATTTTAATTTTAAAATTTTTCCAGTTGACATTTAATATTTTTAACAGAATAAGAACTGCTAAACTACGAAATTTTATTAAAATTAATAATTAATGAATGCGCTTAAAAAATTTAAGAGCGCACCCAAACCCCAAATTTTAATTAACTTCAACCTCAATTTAGATATTTTTGAAAAGGGTGTATGTATAGTATTATTTTCAATCAAATAAAAGAAAAAGAAAAAAACATTTTATTTTTAATATAAATAAAGAAGGAAATTTTTAAACAAACCGTCTAGGATATAATTAAATTTTTCTTTATATTCATTAAAAATGTATTTTAGTTAAATATAGATTAAATATTCTCTAACATTTGGTCTTTTTTTTTTTTTGGTAAAAAAAAGTTTTTTTACGATAAAAATTTTTTTTAAAGAGAAAGTTTCCTTGCATTTATTTCGCCTCTAAAATAGAAAAAAAAAAATTTGCATATTCCTTTTAAAAATAAAAGTTAAATTTTTCTTATTTTTCTTTTAGAGGGTAAAAAATAACAAGAAAATAAACACTTTTAATCCAATTAGTTAAAGATACTTTTTTCACTATAATGTGTGTCTTATGATGATATAAACATACATATGTATATTTATGTGTACATAGTTGAAAAAAAAAAACTTTTTGATTTGTACACGACGGCATCCGAATAACAGTTTTTTTGCACTCGTAAATTTCGTAACACCTGTACGTACATAGGTACACTACACAAGTACGTATTTTTTGAACATAATTTATGATGTTTGCATGTTTTATTTTTGAATTTTAATCATTTTTATGACAACAAATAATATAGTTTTGAAATAAAGTAAATCTAAATCTACATGTAGTAACAGCACAATACAAACAGCGATTTGAGAAATATGGAAAAACAAAACAACGAAAATAGTTGCATAGAGTCACTTTTTTCATTAATTTTTCAATATTATTTTTATAACTATTCGATTAAAACTATCACATTTTTAATTGATCAATAGTTAATAAAAATGAAGAATATTGATATGTAAAGATGCAGACAAACTTTACTCAAATAATATAAAGCCCTGTAAACAAAAGTTTCACGTATATGCATTTAAACGGCTTTAATACAATCTGATCTGAATTTTTTTAAACAAATTTTTTGCACAAATTTATGAATCTATTAAATTTTTTAAGCTTTTTTAAATTTAAGACAAAAATCGTAATCAAAAATTTACTCCTTTTTCATTAAATTTAATTTTTAAATTCTTTTATATTTATATTATATGGGAACTTATATATATATATAATATATCATAATGTACTTAATATTATTTAAGCTTTTACGATAATGCCAAGATAGTTAAAATTAAACTTTCTTAATTTATTTTGTCAATTTTATGCAAAAAATTGTTTCGCATAATAGCAAGGTAATTAAACAACTAACAAACACCTAATTTTTGTTTTTGCACTTTTATAGTATACTTTTAAAAATTTATTTTTTTTTAATAAACATTAAATATTTTTAAAAGAAAAATTTTACCAAGTAATTTGCAATTATATTATAGTTTCACTTAGAAAACAAAATTTTCCTTTTTATATTATATAAATGAATATTTTTATGTATTTCAAACTTTAATGAATAGGTATTATAGTTATAATAAATTTTATTTATCAATATGTATTGTGTTTATAATTACAACCTAACTTTTGAACGAACACTCGGTTCAATGAGTTGAAAATGAAAACGAGGATTAGAACTTTTGTCTATTAGCTTATTTTTCAAAATATGTAAATAGTTATTTTAGTTCATTTATGAGAGCGTGAAAATAACATAAATAGGTATGTGCATTTTATATAAAATCCTTAATAATATAGAAAAATACTTGTTTTACATTTTATTCAATTTTTGACTGTATATAGATTGTACCTAGATTGCTATTCTAATTATATAAAACATATAATCTATAACACTACCACATAGGGTACACTATACTTTTTATGTTTACAAAAAAAAAACATATTCCCAAAAAAATATTATTTTAATAATAAAATTATGATGGGGTTTAAGTTAACTTTTTAATTTGGTAAAATTTTTAGAAAAACTATATTTTTAAGTTTTTAATCTTTTAATAACATTTAATAATCTTTTAATTATTATCTCACACTATCTTTTACAATATATTTTTGTTGTTGTTTTATTTTTAATTCGGATTAAAATTTTTTAATTATGATTATTCCATTTTAAAATAATATAACTTTTCCAGTATTTAAAAAATTGCATAAAAAACTTTTATTAGTTTTAAATTATAAAATTTAACCAATAGAATTATTTTTAACCTGATTATGCATGAATTCCACGAAAAACTAATAATTAGTAAATATTATTGAATAAATCAAAACAAAATGTATTAATAAAAGCTATATATTTCTCAAGCGTTAACGTTTGCCATTTTATTAAATCGCCAAAGCAAAAAAATTCAAGCGACTAATGATAATTGTATTTGAACAAAATAGCATATTTTTAGATGTCAAAATTATATTTAGAGTAATACTATACATATTGTATTATATAATATCTGGCTGGAGCCATTTAGTGGCATCATGCGGATAAAGGTTAACTAGGAAAAATCTAATTTATATGAAAATTTTTCAAAAAAAAAAAAAGAAATTTTTTTTTCGTTAAATTACAATTTGAAAATATAAATAATTTTCACATTTTAATTACATTATAAAAATATTTTATATCATAAGCTTACTACAATAATTATTTTCATATAGATTTTCATTATTATATAAAAACAAACGATTTAACTTAAAAATTTTTTGCATATCATTATCCTTTTTTTTGTATTTAAAATTCTCGTTAAAATGTTTTTTTTTTTCTATTTCTACTGTTATTATTTTTGGAAAATATGGTAGCAAAATGAATAGATAGATTTTCTCTGGATAAATAGAATAAGGGAAATATAAAATTCAAATTATATGTATTTATGTGTATTTGTATTGCTGTTTTATAATCATCAAAATAGATTTTTTTTTTTTAATTTTTGAGAAATATAATACTCTCTTTTTGTTTTCAAATGAAATTTCCGATATTCATTTAAATATACATATTTAACATATTTTTGCATGAGAAAATAATAATTATAATATTATGTTTTTAATAAAATATCTTAACTACATACTATACTTTAAATTCTACATAATAGGTAATGTTAGTAATAAAGTTTTCCATATAACAATTATTTTATTATTTATACATAAATTAATTATTTTCAAAATGTTTAAAAAAGAATATAATATGTATATCGTACATGTATGTAAAAGTTTCAATTTTCAATGAAAATTTTTTAACATAATTATGATGTAGCTTAGCTACCTCTGTTACAAAAATAATTTTTTAGAATTTCGAAAAAAATTTTCAAAACTTCTGTTAATTGAGAGGTAATTTACAGAATATAGAATTTTTGGTGTTAGCTAAAAAAAGATTTGAAATTAGATGATTTGGTAGTTAAGTGTGATGAATGGAATCCCCATATTAGGTTTGAAATAGTCAAAAAATCAGTAACCAAAAGAATATTAATCGTATTCTGTATAGTTTGTCACCGAAATTTTTGGCAAATTATGAGAGACATTGGAAATACTGTATTTATTATTGTACTACATTAAATATATATACAAGTACTTATTAGAAATACTAATTATTTTGTAATAATATTTTCGTTAAACTAAATCTTTAAAAAAAAATTTCAATCAAATACTTATGATAAAGTTTTTTAACTGAAAAGTAAACATTCATTATTACATTTGAGATATTAATGTACTTTTACTTTTCTAATAAATAATTCAATTTAACGCAGTAAAAGTTGTTAGACTTTTTAATTTAAAAAAAAAATTAATTTTCACATAACGCTTTCATTTTGTATTTGAATAGTTTTTATTTTGTTGTACGGGAAAACTAAAATAAATTTCCATCTAAATTAGGATTATTCAAAAAATAACACAGTAATACAAATTTAATTCTCATAAATTATTTAATTTGATCTAACTATTTTCGATTGACGTCAGTATGTCTCATGTTTTTAACATTTTTTGAATAATATTTATAAGATAATATAATTTTCTTTTTCTATTATATAATTAACATAATGTACATGAATAAGTACATGCTTTTTCACTGGTATTAATTTTTTTTAATTTCGCCAGTAAAAAATCAAAAGAGCAAAAATATTGCTAAATTATTATAAACTGAAGCCGAAGTTAAGGATTTGTCATTGTTACTTTGAATGAAAATATATCTGTCTGTTAGTTCAGAGATTTTCGTTTAGAAATATCAATTTTTATTCTCTATAAAAGAATCTATAAATAAAATATTTATACAATAAAATGAATGTTTCCTTTTTTTTGTAATACTGTGTAGATTTAATATAATTTTATACACCAAAATCATCTATGCAAACTTAAATATACAAAGTTTTTGAAATGAATAATGGTTTTAAGATTATATTCTAAATTAATATTATTAGGTATTATAATAATTCTTGGAAAAATTATTACATCTTGTAAATAAATACACAAATATTCATACAGATATTTTACTATATATATATTAATAATGTATATTATTATAATATAAATCTGTAAAATTTAATATGTATAATTTTCTTATACATATTTAACAGATATACCTTATTCAAAATTTTGGTGGTTAACATCTATACTTAACCACAAAGAAGATATTATTATTATTATTATTATTACAATTAAATACGCATCAACGCCATTAAATTTATGTATAAATATTATTTTAAAGGAAATTTAAAACAATATCTTGAAAATATACATATTTTACTCATTTCCATGTTTGTTACAAAAAAGAAAATTTTTTGTTTTTTTTTTATATTAAATTATTAATTTAAAATAAAATGATGTTGTAATGTAATATACAAAATATACGTATATATTTAGAGCTCTTTTGTATAATACACAAAGATTAAGAAAATTTTAACATTTTATAAGTAAAAGATATTATAATAATTTCCGCCCTAAAATCACTGCTAATTTAATCCAATTTAATTTTTTATTTCTTTTCGAAAGTCTTTAATTCCGCAAAAAAAAAAAAAAATAGAATAAAAAATAAATAATTTTTATGTATATATTTTGTGCATATTAATTTGAAACTTATGTTCCAAAACATTTTAAATTTCAATTAGAACTCTGAAAAAGTATAAGATTTAACTAATTTTCAAAAATTATTCCATCATTCATTAAACATTCATATCTCAAACACTAAATGATAAAATAAAGATCATCATTATGTGGTACTAAATATTATTATCACTTTTAATACATGTAGTCAATTTTACAAAAACTTTAGTTCTTAATAAATTTCTATAAAGAATTAATCCAGAATCATTATGGATATAATGACCTTGAAACCTAGAAAAAAACTTGAAGATTTGTTACCCTGAAAAATTTATTCGAATTAAATCGACATTCTATTAGACGAATTTAATAAGTTTAATCAACCCAAAAAGTAAGTTAGAACTAACATCAAAAGGTTTAATTATAGAAAAAAATAATTTCTTCTTTTATAATACTAAAAAAAGACTTAAAATTTTTAAAATTTATTAAAGATCTAAATTATTATTGTACTAAAAATGCAAATTTTATGTTCAAAAGTTATATGAATTAAGGAAAAAAAAAATATTAAATTATGTCTGTTATTATTATTATTATTAATGCTATCACGTCTGAAAAGGCAATGCCATATGTTTTGCACTTGTTCATTTTTATATTCAGAAATGTAAAAAGTATATAAATTACTTAGACTTCAATCCTTGAATGCAAAATCGAGGGAAAAAAAAAGCTTAAATAAAAATTATCCATCATTTTTCATCGTCATCATTATCATTATAAAATGTAATTTTAATCTTTGAGCAGAGGTAGCATTTTATTTTCCGAATGTGGAAAATTATCCTAAAGACTTTTCTTTTTTTTCACTCTTTGAATCATTTAACATCTAAAGAATAGTAAATACCTAATTCAAAATAAATCTAAACATTTTTATATTGTTACAAGGAACATTTTACATTTTTTTACTGAATATATTTTTAATTGCAATAATATTAATTTTTCGTATGAATGTTTCGAGAACTGTCACAAAAGAAAAAACTTTTGAGTATATGTATGTACATGCCTAACACATCAATTATAACTTCTTGCCTAACAGTAATTAATTTTATGCTAATATGTTAATAATTGTTTTTTTTTTATAATTCTACGACATACGTTAATTGAGAAACATTAAGCTTAATATATATACATTGTCATTTTTTATCAACCATTTTATAATAATAAGTTAAAAATTAAGCCTTTTTAATAATTTTCCACTTTTGCTTTCTATTATCACTAAAATTCGATGTATTTAACAAAAAAATTAAAATTTTTAAAATTCAAGGAAATAAAATCAAGGAAATTGAAGAAACTAAAATCATCAAACCGGTAGTTGAAGCAAGAATATTTTGTTTATTCCTACGATTCTTTGTTTACATCAAAAGGTATCATAAATGAGAAATGTCTGTATGTAACACTTGGTGTTGAATTATCATTAAAAAAGAATTCTTGATTCTATTTAGAATGCAATTTTTCTAGATATAGTAAATATCATATGGACGTGATACTTATTAACTTTGAAAATGTATAATTATGTATTTCTATCGTATGATAATGTTATATTTTTTTTTTTAAAAGAAAACAGTTGATATTATATAGTTTAATAAAAAAAATCATCAAGCTAATATTAAATGTCTGAAGAAAAATAGCCCCCATTTATTTTAATAAAAGAGTATACCCTCAAATTTATATAAATACAGACAAAAAGTACGAAAACTAATTAAAAGTCTTGTTGGATGAAAAAAACCCATTCTAAAAAAAATCTATCTTAAAAATTTAAATATTTTATTTAAAAATTCTTTGCAGATCACTTATGTTACAGTATTATTCAAAATTTTCGGTAATTTGATGTGATAAAAAATGTTAAATGTGTAAAATATTCCACATAAACCACAACACTAAAATTTTACTTACTATCCGATGTTATTTCAATTTTTTTTCTCGATAAACTTTAAAAAAAATGATTTGCTTGCTTGCAAGGCTTTCAAAAGAAGTATCTCTAACTCTAGGTAGGTTAATATTTATGTTTGGATTTTTGGAACTAATAATCTTTGTAGTATTATTCTTAATCAATGCTATAAGTTAATATTTAAATATTAATCTATTCAAAATAAAAACATTAATATAAGATGTAACTTATTATAAATTAAATTAAATATGAAAAAAAAAATAATTTTTTAACTTTTTATCATAATTTATAATAATTAATAAAAATAACGCGACCAACATATGCTTATAATGACCCTTCTTTAACTTTTTTTTTTTTTATCAAATATTAAGACAAACTTTGATTCCCTTTTAGAAAAAAAAAAAGAAGAAAAATAAAAGAAAAATTATTCATCTTTTTAGCCAGATGGTTGAAAATATTACTAAAAAAAAAATATAGATAGAATTTAATAAAAATAATACTTAACCAATGACGGGGAAATCGAATACTTATGTACTAATCAAATATCATACTCTGTTTTCATTTTGTACTTATGTAAAAAAAAAGTTATTTCTAGCTTGACTTACAAATTTTATATTTTTTAAACCTGAAATATCTTAAATTTCCCGTAGCAATAATCAACACGAAAAATACGTCAGATCGTTCACAATAGCTATAGTTCATGTTTAAAGATATTCTGCACTTTATCGAAGTGGTCGTTGAGGAGAGATAGTAAAAATAAAAACAAGATGCGAATACACAAATATTTATTACATTTTATCATATTACATACAGATTTTTGAACATATCAAAAGCTTTGAGAATTATTATCCAATTTACCCTACACAATTTTTTTTTTTAAAGTATAAGGTTAGAAAAAGACTTTTTAACATTTTTCATGACTATTCAGATTCAGAACGAATATAGAAGATTGAATAAAAATTATTTTATTTTTTAAAAGAATAAATCACATTTACATAAATTTATTATAATATTTTATTTAGGAGGGAAATATTATTAAAGATAAATGTTGTATAAGTATATTTTGAAGAAATTATAAGCATAATAACTAAATAATATTCATAAATAAAAAAGCGATAAAAATTACTCTTTCATAGAAAAATTTTTATCAAATCATTTGCGTCAATTATAGTTGTTTGAACATTATTTTTTAACCTTTTTTTATTGATGAAAGTTTTTAAGAAATTTCAATAAAAGAAGGAAGAAACAACAACTTCAATCTTAATTAGCGGGAGCAGAGTAATTGACGTGATAAGATGACTGGATATAAATACAAGTATAAGATGAATCTTTTTCGTTTTCAATTTCTTGTGATTATATTATAATTTTATAACAAAATCATGAAAATTCAATTATAATTAGATAAGTACTGTATAATTTTACCTATTGTATAATATTTTGAAATTTTTCAGTTATTTATTTAAAAGTTCATTTGCCATATTTTTTTTATACTTTGTACTTGAATTATGCAGCTTACATTTTGCTTTTCATTTATTTTTTAATTTAAATAAAATGCTTGTTTATTACAATCAAAAATATTACATTTTTTACCACAAAATAATCGTCTAAATTCATGATCTAAATTTGGAAATAATTATTAAGGAGTTTTTTTTACATATCATAAAAAATAATTATAAATTTTATTCCTTTTTTTTAGTACATTTTTTAGGACATTTTAAACTTGGATCAATATCTAATTTCATTCCAAAAGCAAATTGATTTTTAGCTATATTATAAATCAAGCTAAGGCCCATTATACAACTAAGTTGTGAGAATAATCTGTTAAAAAGTAATAAATTTCTTATTAATAATTTCAATTTTCTTTAAATATTAATTTAGTTATTATTTTAACCAATATGTATGTCCTTAATAAATATTAATAGTTCGATACTATCTATTTTATTATGAATTATGACCTAACATTTTAATATTATTTTAACAGAATTCATTTCTGTTAAAAATCATTCTTTTGAATTTATATTTTCGAGATTTAAAAACTGAAAACCTAAATTTTTTTTTAAATGGAACTTAAATCTGGTATTATATAATTACTTTTGATATGCAAATCCAACAGACCAATCGGAATCAATCATTCCACGAATTCTTGAATCATCAACATTCCATTGGTAGCATATAGAACCGATTGCCGGAAAAGTGTTTTTGTTGAAAGCAAAACAAGCTCCTATCTGCAAAACATTATTAATTTTATTCCAATAACTAATGTCTAATCCTTCACGTGATACAGTTGCAGCCATTGCATATTTATCTGTATTATATCTAAAATTAAAAAATTAATTTAATATTGTTTAAGAAAAAAAAAAATAAACAGAAATTTAAAATTAACTTACTTAGCAGCAATAGCTGCTTTAAATTTTGTAACATCCTCCAACCATTCCACTAAAAGTTCACCACCTAAACAAAAGTTATCAGAAACACTTCTTAAACAGGATAAAGTACTTCTCCCAGATTTTAAAGCAGGATCATATGCATTTAATGTTATTGTGGAAGCTCCAAGATAATATTCAATTGAAAAAAAACTTTCACACGTTAATACTTCTCGGTTTTCGTCTGCTAAGTTCTGCATTTTTGTTTCCAATTTAATGGATTTGGTTGGATAATAAACTACAGAAACATTTGATGTTAACGAAAATGGATTAATTTCAGCTTGTATTACTGGTGTTTCCTTTATTAAAAAATAAAACAAATTTAAAATTTTGCAATTAGAATAGACCTAATCAAAATAATAAATAAAGAAACCAAATCGGTTCAGCTTTTGAAAATATCTAAGTACCTAATTTCCGAAAAAAAAAACACTTACTAAGACATTTCCGCAACATGACCAATTATAAATGCCACCGAGACGAAATCCACTCGGATAATTATGACTTAAAATCCATTTTGAAATAATTGTTTTATTTGCGGCTATTCCTTTTTTAAAACTCAATTCAATTCCGTCGAAAAATTCTGGTATAATGTCACGAGCTTTCCGGTGTAAATTACACATTGTTCCTGGATTTGGATAATATTTTCTACCAGGTATTTTTGTGAAATTTGGTGGAAAATCTGAAAAAGGTGGTTTTCTACAACAATTGTCCATTAGTTTTTAATTATATATATATTTTTTAATAAAAAAATATCAATTTTAGTGAATCAATAATTTAAATAAAATTTTTGAAAGATATTACAAAATGAATAAGACTGTATCTAATAAATTTTTTATATATTTTAATACTTTTTAAAAAATAAACATTAATGTTATGTTTTGACGGCCAACATGCTACAAATTTATTTTATGAAACACATGAGATGGGACATTTGGCTTGTCCTTAGAAATAACATAAAGCTATGAGAATTTGCTAATTGCAAAATAATTGTTTCAATCAATAGTTTTATATATGAAATCACTAGTTTTATATATGAAAAATAAAATTTTAACACATTTTGAGACAAATTTTTACACAAAAAAAAAAAATGTGAATGCAGTTTAAAAAATCTCGTTGAGACTAATCTTTCCGTATATATAGTAAAACTCAATTTTTAAAAAAAATCAAATAAATAACCCTTTGATTTCAGTTGCAATGTGTGTAATCTTAATTATTGATTACTTATCAATGGAGAATATTTGTTAATGCATATCTTTTAAATTCAAGTCATACTACATGTCTTTCTTTATGTCGAATAATTCAACAAATTACTACAAACTTTAATATCAAACTTAATCTATAGTTGATCTAGAAAACTGGATTAATTCAAACATCACTTTATTGAAATTAATATTTTTATTGTTTTTTATTGTTTTTTTTTATTATGTCTTAAAATGGATTAAATATAATAAATGGAATATTTTAGTTTTTTAAATATAAAATTTGTTTAATATGATCATTATCTCATACATACATTGTAATTGGAATTAAAATAAAGAATAAATAAATAACTTAAATTGTAAAGAATAAAATCAATGTTTTAGTAAGTTAGAACACAAAATACTATGTCTTTTTTAATTTAAAATTTAAATCGGTTTTTGCACAGGTAGAATCGACATTAGCTCATTTTTATGAAAATTGTCTAAAAATAAATGAAATAAAAAAACATTTGCTTATTACTATTTCTACGAAAAATATATTACTATCGTTTGTTGTTGCGCACGTTAAATATTAAATGCTAATATTTATTTAAAAACATAAGCAAAAATTCTCAATAAAAATGTTAATTGAATTTTCAAAGAATTAGTAAGAACTTTTTTTTTTTAGTTAAAATAAACTGCTAAGATTTTTACTATTATTTAGAAAAAAAATCGAGGTCTACTTAAACTATACACACTTATCTCTACAAAAATATAATGCTAAAAGCAGAAAGTAATTTCTATTCATTTTTTACTTTGTTATTTCATTAACTTTCAAGAAAAAAGTCAGCCTTTCTAAGCTTATACCCTTCCTAATTACCTAATATATTTTAGAAAAGTAACAGACTTACAAATGTCCAGGCTTTTAAAATAAAGCAGAATTAAAGTTATGAATATTATTTAAAAAAGTTCTTTTGATTTGATTAAACACTTTTGAAAAAACTCTCTATCCACGGCGTCATTTGGCATGCTACCCGAATATTTTAATATTAGATCTAATATTTGATTAGAATCTAAAAACTCTAAAGCTAAATTGAGAAAACAATTCCATGTGTAGAAAAAATGTCTATCACAATTAATCACCGATATATGATCACATCTAATGCATTTAAAATTTCCAGCCTGAATATTGCAAAACATTTGCATGCAGTCATCCCATGTATTATAATCAAAATATTTTCCAATTTCCTGCAATAATGTGACACTTCCGTAATTTAAAATAATAAGAATCAATTTATCAAATTGGTGTTCTTGGATATAAAATCGACTAGCAACATCAAACATGCTTGGAACTTGCTCTAATATTGTAAAACATTTTTCACGTTCATTTCTTGACCATAAAAATTTTAATAAAACTTCTCCAAGCTCATGGTATCTACATGTATTGCAAAAACGTACTGGAAAGTTGCATTTAGTACATCTTATTTCCATTTGGTCCGCACTACTAGACTCATCTTTGTTAACCAAACAAAATCCCTTAGAAATAAATTCTAATGAATCTTGATCAAATTCATAAATTAATTCCGGTTTTAAATAGTTAAAATACATTTCATAACAACTTTTTTTTGCCTCTTGTTCAGTATCACCATTTTGCTGCATAACAGCTTCAAGTTTCTCTAAAATTCCAATAATTTCTTTAGATGTGTAGAGATCAAAAACATGCGAGTACCTAAAATAAAAAAAAAATTAAAAAACTGTTATTTTATCAAAATGAAATGAAGTTACTTATCAAATTAATTATTGCATTTTTTTAATTAACAATACAGTAACATTATATTTTCATGCGATATTAATTTTAATATTACCTGTCTAGACACTGGGTATTACTAATTTTTGCTGAACGAAATATCAAAAATAAGTTATAGATTATTTTTTCTTCATCAGTTATAGTCATTTTTGGTTTAACAGTTGATTTGCTCAAAATTGGTTTCTTAGCACGATAAACAATCTCATCATTGAATGGCTCATTTAAATTAATGTTACTAAATGGTAACTCACGTTCATTTGACACTTCATCGTAATGTTCTATATTTTTCGCATTTTGCGGCAACAAATCACTCACAAAACGTTTTTGCTCGTCATTAAAAATATTAAATTTATATTTAATAATATTCTTTCCAAATTTTCCGGTTACTGTTAACAAAGCATCTTTAAATTGCTTTCGAGCGTTACGTGCCGGAGTATTGGATTGAGATGATATTTTCAAATTATCACAAAATGAATTTTCCAAAATATAAATTCCACTTCGTTCACTTAAATTTGAATGTCTTGAAGCTGGACTTCCATGCCCTCCTCGAGCACCTCCACTTTCTCCTCCAATACTATTATTACTTCCACCACCACCACTACCACCAGTACCACTTCCACTTGTTGAAATTTCGCTTTCAGTTTGAGCCGCTGCTATACTATCGAATATTACTGAGAGATCGTTGAGTATCTCGTATTGTTGATTATCAATTAAATAGTTTTTTATTTCATTCAACTGATACAAATCCAAGTCTTCACGAGCTTTTTCGGCAAAATATTTCAAATTTTTGCGTAATAGCTTCGAACAATCTAAGTATTTTGTTTGATGAACTAAATTTAAGGCATAAGCTTCAAGCAGCTGTAATTGTAAACTGTAAACTCCATTTACACAATAAACAACGATTTCATCTTGTACAACAAGGCAATCGACAATTCTTTGAAACTGATTTGACCAAATAATCAATTTAGAATTTCTTATGTCAAATATATAAATTCCATTATGTGTATTTGTAAGAATAAAATCTTGTTGAAATATCTGAATTTTTGAAAATTGAAGATTTTGAGGTTGGTATTCAACAAAGTTTTGACTATTATCTTCTTCATCATCTTCAAGAATTTCTTTATTAAAATGTTCATCATCGTCAATCGTAATTGCATTCAACAACGGCTTCAGTTGCTGCTTGATTGCTTTGGATGGCTTACACGCCAAAGCATTCTTAAATTGATGTGTTTGCAAAACATTTCCATCAAAATCAACTTCCCAAAATCGACTGCCTGGCCGAGCACACAGAATTCTTGAAGGTTGAACAAGTTCATTAGATGATATTGCAAAACATGCACCGTATTCACCATCACGAGGACGATTACCAATCTATTAAAGAAATAATAAATATTCCATAAAATACAAAACAATAAAAAAAAAAAATTACCTGTTTGTATTCCTCGTGTTCGGTGTTGCACAAAATACATCTGCTGTAATTTGATACTAACAAAAGAGTTTCGAAATCGTCTATTTGAACTATTGGTGAGTCCAAAAATAAAATTGGATGAACAGATAAATTGAGTAAACTTCGTCCCTATAAGTTAAAAAACATTGTAAAGAATAAGAATTATTACTATATGTATTTCAATAACCAAGTACCATAAATAGAGTTAATGTCACTAAATTAACTTGTCCCTTCCTATCACCATAATAAAACTGCTTTTCGTCCGAGCTCCAGTGAATATAAGTCACTTGTACGTCTCCTCCTGAGAAAAATAATATACGTAAATAATATCGTACTTTTTATAATTTTATTTAAATGTTGTTTTATTATGAATTGGTTTAATTAGTTTTACCTAAGCTAGTGGTTAATACTTGTGGTGGTGAGTTAGCAGACAATAATATAACGTAAACGCAAATTGTACCTAAAATTCAATATTACAAAAAAAATAGTTAACTATGAAATTCCAATAAAAAAAATTATTCATACCATGTTCAGTGGCAAAGGCGACAAATTTTTCCTCAGGAGAAATCTTGCATCTTACAACTGGTCCTGAAAAATAATAATTAAATCTTAGGGATGAACAAAAAAAAAAAGATTTTAAAATCTAAGCATAAACAATAAACATATAATAAAGAAACTTTTATTCTACATTTGTTTATGGGTGTCATCTGAAGAGAAAAACTAGGTGAAGGATGTCACCACAATGTGTATGCAGTTATTGAAGAAATGTTGAGTGGGTAGTTTTTATTGTTTCATTCATTCTGATTCTGATGCTGATTCTGTTTTATTTAAAAACATACCTTAAATTGGTGCGAAAAAATATATTTGGAATAAAATATTAATAATTCGAATATTATAACACGTTGAAGGTATTGAACATTTGATCTGTCACTGCCCAGCCCCAACCTAAACAATTTATACGAGGCTTCGAGCCTCAAACTTAGAAACCGGGTTAAATTTGCCGAAACCTCTCCGAATTTTCAACGTTATAAAACCACAACTTTAATATTCCAAAAGCACTTCTAGTGGTATCGATATGAACTTTTTTAGGTACCTCTACCTTTCAGGACGGCCGAGCTGCCACTTAAACCGATATCCAGATTTACGACGAGATTCTAAATTTTAAAAATGATTAGCATAAAATTAACTTTATTATGTTAATGTAAGTAAATTATAGATTAAGATTAGGGATAGCAATTTTTGAGGTAGGTATGTGAACCAATATTATTTGAATTTAGTTTTGGGTTGGTAAGTAGATACCTACGTAACCTACTTATCTAGTTTTTCTTCGAGTTTTTCCTTCTTTTCCAATTTCCAAACTTCACAGCTTAAAATTTTATTTCAAGGATTTATATATAATATGAATCATCCCTTAAAAAAAATCTATATCGCAACTTTAATCGGGAAATAACAAAAATATTGTTTGGGGGTGTAGATTTCTACGTTTTATTTAAATAAAAAATTTAATTATTTTTGTCTACCTGAAGAGTTTGACAGATTAGCATCATCATAATAGAATTTATATAGATTGGTCCATAAATAGTACAAAATACTAGATATTGAAAATAATCATGCAGGAAAGTACATACCTACCTACCTAGCTGTCATAATAAAAAAAATTATAATCTTAAATGTGAGGAAGATAATAAAAAAAACTCACCATATTTATTTGGAATTAAATGTAAAAATTTACAATTTGGTTTCCTTGAAAATAAATACAAACTTCCTGAAGTCGCACCAAAAATTAAATATTTTGCTGAGGCATCAAAACAAGAGTACTACAAAGTAAATTATAAATTAGCAAAAATTGATAAGCACCTCATCCTGCATCATAGCAGCAGGCAGACAAAGGCAATCACCCACTTGGCCGACTTACCTTAATACGTTGGGTATGCTTCAATGGTTCATTTATCGCTGTAGTTTGATCAATCAAATTAGAAAATGTATAAATGTCATTCATTTTATTTTTAAATTTATTTTTATATTAAATCTCAGAATTAAATTAATTTTAACAAAAATTAAATATTTTCATTTTTTATTACGAAAATGATTGAAAAAAAGAAACAAGAACAACAGACAAGACAAGCTAAAATAAGAAAAACAATTATGTATAAAAAAACATAATCGAAATCGATTCTCGAAATTGAAGTTTTACCGCTGAGATATACTTGCCGGGACGGACGTGACGGTAACGACGCGGCTTGAGATTTTTAAACATTTTCAAAAAGAGCTAAATTTATTACTGAAAAAAAAGCGAAATTGTTTATTGAAATTTTACTACCGCTTTAGATTTTATTTTTACATTAAAAATTTTAAGGTAGGTGTTTATGAAGATAGCGCAGATGACGTGAACCATTCAAAATCGGCTGAGACTTGGTGGGGAGGTAGAGGCGGTGCCCAAACCCCCCAACACTTAAATCAGCAAAGGCCCCGTTTCGTAGTTATGGCCCCCCAAAGTTTTCATACATTTTTGTATGAGAAATTTTTTTTTTTCCCGATTGGCCCTATTTTTAGAAAAAGGATAAAGAAGGTGTCCCAGAACGACGGGGGGATTTGCGGCGCCAGACACGGACCAACCAACTTATTTGTGCTATATCCATAAAACTTGTTCAATCTCCACTTTTTGAAACTAAAAGTTAGTATGTATTTGTATGTTCAATCTCCGATTTGATATTTTTTTTGTTAATATACCATAATACCTAAAAATATAGATTAAAGAAATTTTCAATTGCTTTTCCGTTTTTTTCACTTTATTTTAAAAATATATATAAAGAACATTTAAAATACATTTAAAGTGAGCCAATTTTGTAATAAAGACAAAAATGCTCTCCTATAAAATTTAGTATATTTGGGACATTGATCAAATTACAAATATAAATTCCACCGACTATTTCTATCTTATAAATACAAACGTCTTTTAAAGTTATAATTATTTAAAAATTTCAGGGAATATACGTAAGCTTCAGAAAATAATCAATGATTAATTAACTGCAAAGAAATAGAGAAATACCAATGAATGCATTGTTTATACAGAAGTACATATTATTATATCATTAAATTCACAACAATATTTTTCAACTCATGCAGTACGAATTCTTTCATCATTAAACGAGCAATAACATGGCAATAATTTAAACAATTTTTGATTTATTATTTAAATAAAAATTAATGTAAATAAATCTTTTAAAAAATTATCTTCAGAGTTAAATTAATTATTTTTTTTTGCGCTAGAGAGCTGTGTTCAGCACAACTGTATCAAATAAAAACTATTTCTACTCGAATTTCGAGTATTGGGCGATTACTAATACTAAATAGTAATAAATAATGAGTAAACAGGTTAGTACTTTTTACACATAGTTCCATATTAATTTCCATTCGATTGAAAAAAAAACTGGATTTACATCTAATTTATAAATATATAGTTTATTTTAATTTAAAATGGAGGTATAATTATTATTATTTTAAACAATCTAAAAAAGATAAAAATATATGAAAAATGTATGTATAACTTATCATTAATTATTTAGTATTCCCAAAGATCTTTTCCACATCTCTGGCTTACTATTAAAACCCACAATGGAACTAAAATATATAATTCTCTACCTGTAGATATTTAATCAGCAATTTCTTTATCAATTTTTAAGCTTGCTATTTCTAAATGGATTAATATAACTCAATGTTGTTTTAATTTTAATAGTATAATATAAAACATTTAATTTTAAAATAATAAAATAGTGTATTATTATTTCAAGTAGTAACACTGTCTTTGAAGTAATTTCAAATGTGTAAATAAAACTTATCGCTCTACCAAAAGTTCTTGAAGCAATCAAGAGCGATATTCGGGGGATCCACGCAAAATAACAAAATTTTCATCAACTGAGTTGGAAAATAGCCCAGAAGAATGGTCGGTCATTAACATCATTTCAATCCTAATTTTGGAAAATTAAAACAATTATAATTTATATTTTTGTAAGTTGCTTTTATTGAATTGAGAACAATAAAATCGACAGAATTTAATATTTAAATTTTATTTGAAATCTTTTCGGAAAATGCTAACAGATTGAAAATAAAATTATTAAAAAGAAAAATAAATTTTCAATTATATAAATATTAAATTTAATCAACTTCTTCGATGGTAGGTCCTGAACCTCCACCTGGGGCAGCACCAGCGCCAGGTGCGCCACCTGGGAATCCTCCTGGCATACCACCGGGCATACCACCAGGCATACCACCAGCTCCACCAGCGCCTTGATATAATTTGGTAATGATTGGGCTGCATACAGCTTCCAATTCTTTTTGACGATGCTCATATTCTTCTTTGTCGGCCAATTGGTTTGCATCCAACCATTTGATAGTTTCATTACATTTATCCATAATTGTAGTACGATCGCTGTCAGTAATCTTGCCTTTCAGATTTTCTTCTTCCAATGTAGCTTTCATGTTGAAGCAATATGATTCCAATGCATTTTTAGAAGCAATTGTTTCACGTTGTTTTTCATCTTCACTCCGGTATTTTTCAGCATCATTAACCATACGTTCAATTTCTTCTTTGCTCAAACGTCCCTTATCATTTGTAATTGTGATTTTGTTTTCTTTATTTGTGGAACGTTCTAAGGCTGTTACATTAAGAATACCGTTGGCATCAATATCAAATGTCACCTCAATTTGAGGAACACCTCGTGGTGCAGGTGGAATACCACTTAATTCGAATTTACCTAACAAATTGTTATCTTTGGTCATAGCACGTTCACCTTCATAAACTTGAATCAATACACCAGGTTGATTATCCGAATAAGTGGTGAATGTTTGAGTTTGTTTTGTTGGAATGGTTGTATTACGTTTAATTAGGACAGACATAACACCTCCGGCGGTTTCAATACCCAATGATAAAGGTGTAACGTCCAACAGCAATAAATCTTGAACTTCTTGAGACTTATCACCGTGCAAGATGGCAGCTTGAACAGCAGCACCATAAGCTACAGCCTCATCTGGATTAATAGATTTGTTCAATTCTTTACCATTAAAGAAATCTTGGAGTAGACGTTGAACTTTTGGAATACGAGTTGAGCCACCAACCAATACAATATCGTGAATTGCTGATTTATCTAATTTAGCATCACGAATAGCTTTTTCAACTGGTTCCATGGTTGAGCGGAATAAATCTGCATTCAATTCTTCGAAACGGGCTCGAGTTATCGATGTGTAGAAATCTGTGCCCTCAAATAATGAATCGATTTCAATACTGGCTTGTGTGCTGGACGATAAAGTACGTTTTGCGCGTTCGCAAGCTGTTCTCAAACGACGTAAAGCACGTTTGTTTGAAGTCAAGTCTTTTTTATGTTTACGCTTAAATTCTTGGACAAAATGTGTTACCAAGCGATTATCGAAATCTTCACCACCCAAATGGGTATCTCCAGCAGTTGATTTGACTTCAAAAATACCGTCGTCAATGGAGAGAATTGATACATCAAAAGTACCACCGCCTAAATCAAAAATCAATACATTACGTTCTCCAGCAGCTTTCTTATCTAAACCGTACGCAATAGCTGCTGCAGTTGGCTCATTAATAATACGCAAAACATTTAAACCAGCAATAGTGCCGGCATCTTTTGTTGCTTGACGCTGAGAATCATTGAAATATGCTGGAACAGTAATAACAGCATTTGTAACTGTTTTACCTAAATATGCTTCGGCAGTTTCCTTCATTTTAGTTAATACCATTGATGAGATTTCTTCTGGGAAGAATGTTTTCTTTTCATCTTTGTACATAACCTGAATTTTTGGTTTTGTTTCAGCATTAACAACTTCGAATGGCCAATGTTTCATATCAGCTTGTACAGTTGCATCTTCAAATTTGCGTCCAATTAAACGTTTGGCATCAAAAATTGTATTGCTTGGATTCATAGCAACTTGATTTTTGGCAGCATCTCCGATGAGACGTTCAGTCTCTGTGAAGGCCACATAAGATGGTGTTGTTCTATTACCCTGATCATTAGCGATAATTTCAACTTTTCCATGTTGGAAGACACCAACACATGAATAGGTTGTACCCAAATCAATACCTACAGCTGGGGCTTTTGACATCTTTGTGTTTAGTCTAAAATTAAAAAAAAAAAAAAAATTTTTTTACTAACTTTTATTTTATTTTATTTGATTAGCAACACACATAAACGAGACGTAATTTCATAAAAATAAATCTGATGTTTTACTACGTATAAATGTGACGTAAATATTTTAATTAAATTTAATATGTAGCTCATAAATAATAAAGCTTTTCAAAATTGCGTTTAGCATGGTTAGATAATTGAAATACTCAACCTTGACCGTATTTTGAGTGATTTCCGTGGAAAAATTTAACTTTTCAATGAAATTTTGAACTTTCACAAAAACAATACGTTTCTGAAATAGCAACATTTATTCATTCCATTCACAGAAATGGTAAGTAAATTTTTTTTTTATCTAATGTTAAAAAAATACTCAAAAAAATTTTTTTTTAATTTCGAAAAAACACTTCATAGGTAGGTAGGTTATATATTGAAGAATAGAACATCTACATATATTTTTTGAAATATCCGAACATAATCAATTTGATAGGTATACTTAATGTTTTTTTTTTGATATACTTCGAATTTAACAATGTTTCAGATACTTTTACAAACTATTAATCGACATACAGTTTAATCTTTTGTGTATCTAATAATAGCTCTTCATCATTCTAATCACACCATATTTCAATCCTTATTAATTAGTAAGACTTACATTAGTAAAATTATTACCTAATTTAATTAGTATTATGCAAAATATTAAACCTTGCAGACAATAAAGTTTGTGAAGGAATGGTAGTAGAGAAGGGTACAATATAGATAGAGGATAATTAAAAATTAATATTAATTTTGTTTTGTGAATTATACTTTTTTATGAATTTAAACAATTCATTTGTTAAGTCACATGGAAAAAAATAAAAAATATAAACTTTTTTTTTTATTATTGATTTTTTTATAGATAGATAAACTAATATTTTATCAATATCGATTTTTAATTAAAAAAAATTATTAGAAAATTTTGTGAAATATAAATATGGTTTCGTGGAACATTAATCTTAAAAGGTTACTGGGTACACATCATTCAATTCAAACAAAGAAACAAAAACAAAAATTTAATAAAGGGAAAAAAACTACTAATTTAATACCTAGGTATGAATCATCGATGCTGACATTTTTTTTCACAACATTCAATGAAATGTCATCAGTACACAAGAAAACTCTTCTAGAAACAAGAAAACCAGTTTTTTTTTTTAAACAGGGGAAAAAAATTGTACTCATATGTAGATATCAATAAAGAAATGAAGTTAAGGTTTTGATGCCATATTTTCCCTCCAAAACAGAGAATAAGTTTTTAGTTTCTGAAATAATTTTTCAATAAGGTGAAGGTGCCTTAACGAATGTTACTTAGGTTGTTATATGGATTAAAATAATAAATGTCACTTCATAACTTTTTCAAAATATTGATTTTATAGAAAAATGTGTTCTCGACCATCTAACCTTAATAATAGTAATAATAATTTTTACTTTTTGAATCACGTAAAATCTTTCAAAATATTTAAAAATAAAAAAAATTTCTAATAATTTTCCGAATACGTCTTTTTCAATGGCCTCTGTCCATCGTCCTCAGCGGTTTTCGAAGGTGGACAAAGTCGATTTAAATACTTATTCGGAAAATCATTTTAAAAAAGAAGGTAAAATCCACCTTCGAAAACCGCTGAGGAAGGTGGACAGACCTATTTAAATACATAGAAAATCAAAAAAAGAAGGTAAAATTGTGTTTTTTCAAAAAAAATTATTTTTAAATTACTGTCTTGTTAAAGCTAGTAAAGATCAAAATTTTTGAGTTTCATATAATTTTAGGCAGGGACCTTTAGCAAGAAAAAAGAAGCATTAAGGGAATCTTTGCTATTAACCAATTTATTGATCAAAAATGTCAAACTTATGAATTATTTTTTCTTAATTCTTCATGAATCTTTTTTTGTGTGTAACGAACACGCGTGTCCACCCCAGAATTTTGTCACATGTTCCACACGTGTAGAAAAAAAAATTTCCACACTTTAAGCATTGCATAATCGAGAAAAAATTCCATTCTTCTCGTTGCAAAAAACAAAATTTTTTGATAAAAAAAAAAAGAAAAATTGTGTTGACAAGCCATGAGACTAATCCAAGCCCTCACCATATTTTTTTTTTGTCAAGGTGTCAAGGACCATGTGTCGAAAATTTTCGAATGGGCAGGAGTTTACTTTTTTTTTTGGTATCGTCGTATATCGATTTTGATTTAATTTCTCCAAAAATCAAGTTTTCTTCCAAATAAATGCTATGCTTAATTATTAAAGTCGTGATAGTCATAAAAAATTTGGTTAATTTTAAAAATTTTCCAGAAAAAAAAATATTTTTTTTGAGGTTAGGTTTTTTTTCCTTTCTTTCTAGAAAATTCCAAGGCGAGGTTTCTTTTATAAAGAACAAAAAATTTGCTTAACATTTAAATTTTAATTAATCATAAAATCAATAAAATAAAATAACTAAAAAAAAGAAACTTTAATCTTTAATTTAAAAAACGCCCATTTTTTTTTTATTAAATTTAATTTTCCATTAAAAAAATCAAGATTAAATTTTATATAAAAAAAATAAACTAAAACTAATTAATTTACTTACTTTTTATTTCTTTTTTAAAAAAAAATTGAATTATAAAATATTTTTCTCTTTTAATTAAATTCAAAATTGAATTCTTCTTTGTGTTCCAAAAACTTCTTTCCTTTTCAACAAAAAAAAATTGAAATCTTTTTTTCCGCACTTCACTTGAATGATGTAAATGAGACTTTTATTTATTTTAAAATAAGTAGGAATTTCGAAAATCTGCAGGTTTTTATAGAATTCGAAATTTCTGGAAATTTCGTTTTCGACCATAGATTAAAAATTTAATAGGAATGTCAAATGCTTCAAAAGTTGGAAGTATTTTTATTAAAACAACGATTTTACGAAAACAGTCGTCTTGTATGTTGATTAGGCGCCGTGACAACTTCTCGAACAAATGTCACAAAATGAGCAGACAAATGACATTTTGCAAAATGACATTTGTCCGCTATTGAATTTTCAAACTTTAGCAAAATGTCATTTTGGCGATTGATTTTTAAAATTTTTAGCACACAAATGTCATTTGTCCGCGTTTGAAATTTTAAATTTTTAGCGGACAGATGTCATTTTTCAAAATGTCATTTGTCCGCGATTGATTTTTCAGTTTTTAGCCCACATTTTGCAAAATGACATTTGTCCGCGGCGGACAAAAGTCATTTCGATTCGCTGACAAATGTCATTTTTATGTCCGCGATACAAAAATAAATCCCGGACAAATGTCCCGCGGACAAATGTCCAACCCCCGTTGAATATTCTGAATGTTATTAATTTGTATTTTTAACTTAATAGTTGTTTTATGAAGTTTCATAATTCGAAATACATATATGTACGTATGTTTAATTGTTGCTATTAAAATTTACATAAAATGTAAAAAAAATTGAAAATAACAAAAGACCGGAAATATCTTTCCATATATCATAAATTTATACGGCGTTCAAACAGGCCCAAAATTATATAGTTTAAGCTTAAACTAGTGTAGTTTTGGTTTCTGGCATACAAAATTTCTGTAGTTAGTTACACCAGTTTAAGCTAAAACTACTTATTAAAACTAGAAAATGAAAGCAGTAAGGGACTGTTCACAAATTATGTAACGCTTTTTTGCCGTTTTTTAACCCCCCCCCCCCCTAGTAACAGATCGTAACAAATTCCAACCCACCCCCGCCCCCCTCCTAAGGATAACGTAACAAAAGTTTTTAAATTACTTTTAGAACAATTTTTTAGATTTAAAATTTAGATTTAAAATTTAGATTTAAAATTTAGATTTAAAACATAACATTTTTTAAACACCCCCCCCCCCCCCCCCCTCGTAACAAACCGTAACAAATTTTCAAACCCCCCCTAGGCCGTTACGTAATTTGTGAACAGCCCCTAAGCAAAAGTGAAATTAATTATATGTAATAATTCATAGCATAATTTATGTAGATAAAGTCGGGCAAAATAAAATATGTGGTGAAAAAATAAAAAAAAATTTCTACTCATACAAAAAAATCATAATAAAAAATTTAAATAATAACAAAAAAAAATTTAGTTGACAAAATAACACTAGTTTAATTTTATTTTATGTTTGAACGGTTTGCTTAAACTATAAAATTTTATAGTTTAAATTTTGATGTTTGAACATGATATTACATATTTATTGACGAACAATTAATTTAATAATGGTTGCAAAGTAGGTTGGCCAATAGAAGATGAAAATTTCCTTGTAACGTGGTTATTCCTTTTATTTTCATCTCTATGGTTTTCGAAAACGAATTACGAAAAAACAGGAAGAAAAATGCACGCGGTCTAGAACTAACTCTACAATGGCGCAAACACAAAGGCAGACTAGGAACTTGCGCTGAGGCTATTAAAATTCGCAATGCACTGCTCCCAGCTATCGCCAAGTTCGACAACGAAAAAACATATAATCAGAAAACTTACTTCTTTAATTTGAATGAAATAAAAAAAAATAAACAAAATTGAAATTTTTAAATTTTTGTAAAAATTTCTATGGAATTATGGATGTCATCAACTTTAAAGTGGGATTATCAAGTCATGGTCATATGATCATAGGGAAGTTTTGAAAATCTATTTAGAAAGTTATAATCCACATTTTCGAAAACAAAAAACACTCAACTGAGAATTCGATAATAGGTGGCTCTGGGGGTTGACTGCCATTTTCGAATTAATCCAAATGTCAATTGTTTGTTCTTATTTTTTTCCTCATCCATCAGTCATTCATCATTAATCAATCAAAAGTTTTGCATTTGCATGAACAGAAAATTGATTTTTCCAATTTTCAAATTAATAAAAAATATAAAAAGGAGAACAAAAGTGTTAATTAAAAAAAAATAAATAAATAAATAAATGAAATTAAAAATTAATTAAAGAAAAATAAGAAAACAAATATAAATAAAAATGTTTCGTAAACCAAAAAAACCAATTCAGCGTCGAGTTTTCACATCGTCTGCTGATGCCGACGATGAAATAGAATTTATGGATATGGATGGAGATGATTTCAATGAAAATTCTAAAAAGAAAACACAAAATAAAAGTGGTGGTAATTCGGGCTCGGCAGATCAACAGATGCAATCGAAAAAAGATCGCAACAGAAAAGAAAAAAAATCATCAAATAAAGATGAAAAATTAAGTTCGTCAAAGAAAAGTTCACTTTTAAGTTTCGCTGACGATGGTAAGAAAAGAATTTGAATTTACCTACGTTCTTTTTTTTTATTATCTGTTTTCGGTAACATTTTATTGCATTTTCAAATTGAATTAAAAAAAAAAAAAATCAAACATTTTTTAATTTTCTTTTGATTTTTTTTTTTTTTTTTGGAAAAGGGTAGTTTGATGAAAAAAATAAATAAAAATAATCAAACAAAATTTTTCTCTTTTTTTTTTTTTTTTAGCAAACTATAGGTTAATTAAAATTTCAGAAAATTGTGAGAAATGAGGTCAATATCAGGAAATTCTTAATTGAAGCCAATTTCCATTTGAAATTGATTTGGTTACATAATGTTTAAAATTAATTTTGACATAAAAAAAAATTGTTAAAAACCAATGAACCATTTTAGTAAACGATTGAGAACGTTTGAGTCTGAAATCAAAACAAAATAATACATGTGTATAATAATTATAAATGTCTAGAATCGGAAAATAATGATAAGCCGATAATTCGAATGTCAGAAAAATATAAGATGTATACCTACTACCTACCTACTATCTGCACATGATAAATGTTCATGCGAAAGATACCTACTAGGAAAATATTTTTTTGATTAAGTAGAATCAAAGATTTGAATATTATACTATAGGTATCTATCTGAATTTGGTATTCCCTTGTTAACATTTTCCTTGTCCGATACTCTGAAAATTTTGCTTTTGATGATTGTACTATTTGAAATTTATTATGTTGTTAACTAAATCATAAAACAATATAAGAAAAATTATTGGTCTTTAGGTATGCTTATGCTTGTTTAGATTATAGTGTTTAAATTTTTGATGAACCGACAGAATAATCTGAATCAACAATAATATGGTAACTTGCATATCTACAAGTTTCATTACGATGGTAACTTCAAATTCAAGTTAAATTGAATTTTGATTGAATTCTTTTACTATGGTTGGTAATTTTGGAGGTAGTATTTTAATAAAATATAAAATTTAATTTTTATTTTTTATGTTTTTAATTAATAAACTTTTGGTATACTTAATATTTTTTATTCACAATTTTAGTCCATTATAAATGGTACACATACATTTTATAATCTTTTTTGTAAAAAAAAAAAACAAAAAACCAAAAAAAAATTTCTATTTTTCCAGATGAAGAAGGTGAAGTTTTTCAGGTGAAAAAAACTTCTCATAGCAAGAAATTAATGCGTCAATTGGAAAAAGAACGTCGAAAAAAATCAAAATCCGATGAAAAAGGAATTGATATTGATTTGACAACATCAACAGGTCAATCAGCATTTGGCCATTCAACAAATAAACTGGATATCGATATTAAGTCAGATAATTTAAAAAATCCAAATAGAAGAAATTCTATTGAATTAAATTCAAAAAATCCAAATGATTCAAATTTGGAAAACCAAAAAAATCTAAATAGTAAAAATAATAAAAATTCTGATACGATTCAAACCGAAATTCGCACAGACGACTTTGTGGTAAGGTTATTATTATCAATCATTTTTTAAATTATACCAAATTAATAAAAAAAAACAATTGAAAAAATTTCAAATTAAATAAAAATATTTTTGAAAATTTCTTTTTAATGAAAAAAAAACAAAATTTCAAAAATATTTTTTTATATACATAAAAGAAAAATTATTGCTAAAAGCAATGATTTCTTCTTTATCAAAATTTTCCGATTTTAATTTAAATTTTTACATAATTTTTTGTTCTGTCAATGTAGTTAATGTTCTAATTCTGTTTTTGTGAGAGAAAAAATAATTATTTTAAAATATTTTTTTCATAATTTATTCTCCATTTTTCTTGTTTTTATAGTGGAGAAAGAAACTGAGTTCAATTTTTTTAAATTTATCAAGAATTTGTATTGAAAACTTTAAACGAATTCAAATTTATGTTCAATTATAGTCTAAATATCCTTCAATTAAATCTTAAAATGGTGATTCTTATTTCGAAAGACTGATTAAACAAATTAACATTCTAGATAACTGTCACTATTATTGTCCTCATTTCTTAATTTGACGACAAACCCAAGATAACAATTTTTTTTTCGTTTTCAAGTCTTACAAAAAACATAATTTCATCTGAAAGCAGGGAATATTTATATTTTGATTGAATTTAGACATTATTCAAGAGGTCAAAAAGGAGTTTAAAGCATTTCATTACATCTGAAGCTATTACTTGTACACATAGTTAAAGCTGGTTTTTACTATAAGTTACATTTGTTCAATTTTCTCGACATTACACGTTTTTTTTTGAATCGTTACCTACTCGAATGTTTTTTTCGAAAATTTTTAAAAACAAACTTTTTTAAAACAAATTTGTATAGAAGTTGTTAACAACATGAATTAGGTAGAAATATTATAAAATGATATTAGCGGATATGGTATTAATAATTATATAAAATTTATATTAATATCAATTTTATCAATAACATTACAATAAAGATTTTGTGTCTTTAATTTTAAGACTGAAATATTTGTTTTTTAGTAGTACTAAAAGATATCATAAGTTCGTAAGCAAGCTGAGTGCCTGGAATATCAAAATTTCTGTTTTTGACATTGATTCGGGAACTTTTCTTGTTATAGAATTTATAGAATTAGTTGTTTTTGTCCTTAAAAAAGAAAATAAAATCTGAAATTTGCAAGCAAAACTTTTTTTTATGATGAGTAAATTTTTTAAAGAACAAACAAACTATAATTTAGTCTGGTACTTACAGTTGCGATAAATGGCCTTTAACTAAATGTTTGTTTCTATTCGCATTTTAAAAATCCTTTAATTTCAATAACGAATAATTCAACGAATAACCGTTTTTTTTCTGTCTTTACATTTGCTGTTGTTTGTTACCTGAAGCCTAAAAATAAAAAACAATATTGACATTTATTTCTTAAACTACCTTTTTTTGGCATTTTTGTTCGAATTAAATTTAACAAAAAATTTAACATTGGTTTTTTTTCTTAATTTTTATAGCTCGTTGTTAAAAAGTCTGAACCAACGATTATTCTTAACGGAAGAGCAGCCTTTTGTGCTGGACGAGATGATATATCTGATGATGATGAAAATGATGACGACGGTACAGACTTAGGCTCACACAGATTCTCAAAACCAGATAATCTTAAATCGTATTTAGAAAGAGGTTCTATTCCGGATGCTGCAATGATCCATGCCGCCAGAAAGAAACGTCAAAAAGCAAGGGAACAAAGTAAGACTTAATTAAAAATAAAATTAAAACCTTACTATGTTTTTTTTTATATTTTCTTTTATATATTTTTAGGTGATTTTATTTCAATCGACGAACCAAAGGAAATTGCTAAAAAGGGTAGCCGATTGATGGCAGATGATGCAAACGATGGTTCGGATGAAGAAGAGCGTGTAGACATGAATGCTATAACTGGAATTAAAGAGCGTGAAGAGCGGAGGGAAAAATTTTATTCTGTACAAAACGACTGTATGTAACATATTTTTTATATATTTTTAGTGTTAAAGAAATCATAATCAAGAAATTTATTTAATATTCCTTTTGGACAATAAAACAAAGATTATTTTTATTACTAACTTTTATCTTAAAAATTTAAATAAATGCATTTTCTCAAAATTGGATTTATAAAAATATGTTTTTATATACACACAATAAATTCGTATTGATTTTTCGATCAGACAAATACCAAGCAATTCCAATTTTGATATCATATAAGTATATATAAATATCAATTTCTTAATAAGTATAAAACTTCTTCATATTTAAACTTACTAATAATCTTCCTCGAAATTCCATATGATCAGCCATATGTATATGGTCTATTCGAGACCATTGTTGAGTTCAACGTGAACTTCTTACCAAAATGATATCCCTTTTGATATTATTATGACGTTTTATTTATCGTAAAATAAAACAATGTTTTTAGTTTGAAGTTCTGTTTAAGACTAATTTTTATTTAATTCAAAATGTAAAATTCTAAAATTATTTCTTAACAAAAAGAATGTCAATTCAAAAAAGGGTATGAAAATCATACGATATTTTGTACTGTTACATTAGGTAGATTGATTTAATTCTTTCGGATTAATGTTAATTTGTTGCGAACGCCACATATTCCCCCGCTAATCTGATCAACGTGCTTGATCAGATGATGGAGGTAACTGATGCTGTTGATGTGGTTGACGGAGCTGTCGTTGCTGGTGCTCGCGTTGTTGGTCGTTGCTGCTGCGGTCGTGTCGATGGGGTCACCACTTTAGGCTACGCTGAACCTGCTATCGAAGTGGGTGTGTGTTGACGGGCTGCTAACGTGTGTTGACGGGCTGCGGTCGTGTGTTGGCGGACTGCGGTCGTGTGTTGACGGGCTGAGGTCGTGTGTTGACGGGCTGCGGTCGTGTGTTAACGGGCTGCGATCGTGTGTTGACGGGCTGCGGTCGTGTGTTGGCGGACTGCGGTCGTGTGTTGACGGGCTGAGGTCGTGTGTTGACGGGCTGCGGTCGTGTGTGTTGACGAGGTCTCCACTTTATGTTACGCTGGAACGAAGTGGATGTGTGTTGTGTTGACGAGGTCTGCACTTTACGTTACGCTGGAACGAAGTGGGTGTGTGTTGACGGGGTCTCCACTTTAGGCTGCGCTGAACCTGTCATCGAAGTGGGTGTTGTCGGGCTGCGGTCTTGACGGGCTGTGGTCGTGTCGACGGAGTCACCACTTTATGGTCTCCTCGAGACCATTGTTGAGTCCAACGTGAACTTCTTACCAAAATGATATCCCTTTTGATATTATTATGATGTTTTATTTATCGTTAAATAAAACAATGTTTTTAGTTTGAAGTTCTGTTTAAGACTAATTTTTATTTAATTCAAAATGTAAAATTCTAAAATTATTTCTTAACAAAAAGAATGTCAATTCAAAAAAGGGTATGAAAATCATACGATATTTTGTACCGTTACATTAGGTAGATTGATTTAATTCTTTCGGATTAATGTTAATTTGTTGCGAACGCCACATGTATATTTGTTGTAAATTTTAAAAAATGTGTGAGCCTCATTTACATTTGAAATCAACCTAGCCGTATGCTCTGTATAATTCTTTGAAAATGCTCACTTTATGGAATTTTCCGCTTTTTATACATTTTTATTGTTTGATATCTCAGAAACTGTATAGAAAACTGTATAGAATTTCCTTTTTTTCTTTTCACTAATATGTTTTTTGTATATTTTTTAAATTTGTTAATCATCTTTTAGCACTTGTTTTCACGTCCATTACATCGCTATTTTTTGGGAGTGAAGTATACTACACCACCTCATACTTCTTCACTTTTTTTTGTCGCTTGTTTTTGTTGAATAATTTCTCCTTTTCCTTGCATACGTTTTCAAGCAATATCTCGCTAAAGAAGTTAAACTTCAAAAAGCATTCAATGATTAGAAGGTGAAAAAAAACTCAATCAAATAATGTCTTCATTTAAAAAAGAAATTATGAAAATTATTTCATTTTGTCTATAGAGGTACCTACATAAAGGTTTGTATGGCCAGAACTTTAAGAGATTTTTTTAATTAGTAAATATTTACATTTATTGTACACTACAATTATATCACAATAGCTCTTTTATAAACGAAGATATTATATCTGAATTAATTAAATGCATTGCTAAAATATACATTATTTTTTTAGATTCTGAAGAAGATTCTGATCATGAATTAAATGAATGGGAAAACCAACAAATTCGTAAAGGTGTAACTGGGGTTCAATTAAATTCTGCAGTCCAGCAAGAAACACTTTTGCAACGGTTTTCATTGCGTCAGCCCAATAATCAAATTGAAGACGGACAGGCACCATCTACAGGTACTTTACTGGAACAAGCGTACGCCAAAAGCCATTTAGAAAAGCCGCGGCAGCTTTTACTTAAAACTCAAAAGAAGGATAATAAACCTACAGGTCCAAGAAATCCGCAAGAAATAACAAATAATATTAAAACACGATTAATACAACTCAAGGAACTTAATGATAGTCATAATAAGGAAATCGATAAAATAAGCAGGGATCTTCAAACCACTAAATTGGATGCTATTCAATGTACTCATAATGCTCCTACAGCAGCAGCTAAATATAGATTTTATCAAGAACTTCGTGGTTATATAATAGATTTAATTGAATGTTTAGATGAAAAGACGCCTCTGATAAATGATTTAGAAAAGCGAGCTATTGTCCTATTTTCAAAAAAAGCTAATTATTTGATAGAACGTCGTCGTCAAGATGTACGAGATCAGGCCAAGGAAATTTCTGAAGTTACAAGTAAGTTGCAAGTCGCGCTATATGTTTTTTTTTAAACAAAATATTAAGTGCAAGTTTCATGCATTAATAGAAAATAATTTCAAAGAATTTTTAGAATTCATATTGAAATCCTTGATTGTTAATCTAAAAATTCATTATTACTTTCAGAGTCAAGCACAGCACAAAGCAAAAAAGGACCTGAACACGAAGAGCATATTCGACGAGCTGCAGAACGTGAGGGTCGACGAACTCGAAGAAGGTGCGAGAGGGAAAAAAACGATATGTTAGCTACTCATTTGGACGGAATGTCCAGTGATGATGAAATTTATGACCAAGAAGTAACGTTATTTAGGAAAAACTTAGATCAAGTTGAACTAGAAGCTGCTACTGATGTTTTTGAAGACACAACTGATGATTATTGCAAAATTGAAAACGTTTTAAAAAAATTCGAAATATGGCGCCAAACTGATATGGAGTCTTATAAAGATGCATTTGTTGGTTTATGTTTACCAAAAATAGTTGGTCCAGTGATTAGATCGAGATTAATTACTTGGAATCTTTTTGAGCATAAATTTCAAGATATCGAAAAAATGGATTGGTATCCAATTATAATGAACTACGCCAGTAGCAAACAAGAAACAGAGGATGATTTGGCATCAGATCCTGATGTCAGACTCATTCCTACAATAATAGAAAAAATTATTTTGCCAAAACTTACAGGTATTCAATTGTGTCTTTTTTTTAATTATTTATTTTACGATTCGTTCTTTTGTTCCCGCTATGTTTTTTCTATTAAGTAGTTATTCTCCAAATTCAAATCTGAAATGTGTCCAACCGTTTGAGAGGATTTAGAAAACTTTTTCGAATTCTATATCATTTAAAAATATATAATTCATAATATTTTGTTTTTCAGAAATTATAGAAAATTGCTGGGATCCATTATCAACTACCCAAACGCTCCGTTTAATTGGATTAATACGTCGTTTAGGAAAAGATTATCCATTAAGTGAACAATCTAAGCAGCTACAGACTTTATTTAATGCAATTTTGGATAAAATGAAAGACTCGTTAGAAAATGATGTTTTTATTCCAATATTCCCAAAACAGTGAGCGAAAAATAAAAATAAATATCGCAATAAACTTTTTTAATGTTTCTATAATAGTTAATATATCTGACCCTTTTTTTTTTTAGAATGCAAGAAGCAAAAACATCATTTTTTCAAAGACAATTTTGCAGCGGTTTGAAATTATTCAGAAATTTATTAAGTTGGCAAAGTATAATAGCTGATAACCCATTAAGAGAATTAGCAATATCATCATTATTAAATCGGTATTTGTTATCTGCCATGAGAGTAAGTTGAATAACTTTTTATATTTATGTTTGAACAACCATATTTTATTGGTTATTGTAATTATATTCAACTTATATTTTTGTATTGGAATTAAAAAAATTGTTTAGAAAAAGGAATAAATCTTATATGTCGGTTTTGTTTCTTTCAAAAAAATTTGTTTTTTTTTTATAAACGTAATGTTGCAAATATTTTGTTGTGTTTATTTATTCAAAATGTCCAATGACAAAGATTTCATTATTAGCAGTAATTTTTTTTTGTTGGCGATACATATCTATTAAGTTACTGCTCTTTTCTTAGTCCAATGCTTCTTGAAGGAACTCATTTCAATAAAAAATTAAAATTAAAACTATAAAAAAAATAAAAACGAGATTTCGTGTATTTAAATTTATTTTGTTTTCATTTTTCTCATTTGCGATAATTTTTTTCATAATTCTTTTTTTATAATAGGCTTATTCTTTAAGATTTTTTCTTTTTATCAATTTATCTTACACTTTAACATATTTTGCATTAGAAAATATTTATATTAATTTTTATTTCAGGTTTGTACACCGAATGACAGTTTGTCTAAGGCTTTGGTTGTTGTAAATACTCTTCCAACAGCATGGCTCCAACCAGATTCTGTAACAATAAAGAGTTTAAATTTATTTGTAATGTTTATTGTATCGATACTTGAAAATTTAGACAAAAAGAATCCATTGCATATGTAAGTTTTATGTACACATTTGTTTTTACGAATTTGAACCTTCTCTAATTAATTCGTACAGCTGTAATTCATTCTTACATAATTTCTTCATAATTCATTTTTTTTTTCAGACATTCTAACGAGAAGGCGAAACAAATTTTACAAAGGCTGCATAGTTATTGATTAATTTAAGATGTAATTTTTAATTAAAACTTATTGTAAATAATTTAATAAACAATTTTTATTAATTTTTATTGTAAATCATAAAAAATTTATTGAAAAAAATATCACATTTATTATAAGATAAATATTTTATTTTTTTTTCAATTCGTTAAATCTGTTTTTTCCCTCACTGAATAAATAAAGTGTAAATTTATTTTTTATTATAAAAATAAAGAACTGATTTCATAATTTCCTTCTAACAGTTCAATTCCAATATAATTTTGATTGAAGTTACTAAAGAAGGATAGTTCGAAAATAAGATACATGTACCTGCTTATGTTCCTATGTAGTGAATTTAAGTTATGCTTATTTGAAGTAATACACTACATTTTTATACAACCCTATCAAAATACAAAAATATTTAGTTATTCGATTAAGAACAATTAGGTAGATCAGATAAACCCATTAAGGAAATATTTTCCTTTTTTAACTTTCTGGTAATAAACAAAACTGGTGTCAATAGTATTGATAAAATTTATTGATAAAAAAACTTAAAAGACATAAAACTTAAAAAGAATTTATGACTCAATTTAGGCAATTCCTTTTTTGGAAATATTTTTTAAATAAAAAATCAAGCTTATCCAAAAATAAATATTTTTTATATTTATATTTTTTATTTTTTTTTCCATTCGAAAAAATTATTTTAATTTAAATTTTTTGTTTAACAAAAATTATTTAAAACTAATTATGTTTTTTGTACAATTTCAAAATCTTGAATTATATTTATAACATAAATTCATTAATGATTAAAATGCCCTCTACCTTGTACCATTATTTGTTGTTGTTGAAGTTGTGGAAACTGATGATGGTGATAGTATTGATTCCATAATTGGCTCATTGGATCATAGGATTGATTCAAAGTATCCATTGGTTTCATTGACGATTGCAGTGTCATCATATCTTCGGGAGTGGGAAAATAAATTGCATTTGTTGAAAATTGCTGATGTAAATGGTAATTCATTTGCTGAGTTGTTGGATGGTAGTCAAAGCCGTTAGAATAATTATGCCCTTTCAGTCGACCACCATTAATTTGTGATGGAAAACCGCGACCTGGTGTTGGTGGTTTTCTTAAACGACCAGTAATTTCACCAATTTGTACATCTTCTGCTGATCTATCTAATGCCCAATAATGTCCTCGGCCTGGATCATCTAAAGCTCTTGGAACTCTTATAAAACAGGAATTTAAACTTAAATTATGTCGAATTGAATTCTGCCACACACTCTTGTTATCACGATAATATGGGAAAGATTTCATTATCCAATCACAAATTCCGCTTAAAGTTAATCGCCTCTCTGGGCTACTTCGAATTGCCATAACAATTAGAGCTGAATAAGTATAAGGTGGTTTTCCATCATTTATTGAATTGTTATTAATTTCAGTAGTAGTATTGTTGTTATTTTTTATTAAATTTTCCGTTGTTGGTGGTAAATTTTCGTTATTTGTTTTCTTACAATTATTGTTATCTACTTCAGAACTAAGAATTGAACGAATTGAAAAATTTGAATTAAATACTGGTGCCATGATAAATTTTATTTATAATACGTGTTACACTTTAGCTGTTCAAATCTGTATTAAGATATTTTAAACATAGTATGCATCAATTTATATTTTATACCAAAAAATATTTTTTATGAATTAAACATGGATTTAAGTTTAATCCATCCCGAAAAAATAAAAAAAAAAAATTCTTTGAATTTATCTATAAAAATCTCTCAGTTATATCCTTAAATATTTTTAAATATATAGAATAGTTTTTTTTTCCTGTACACATGTATGTATTCAATAAAGGATTTCTCAATGATTTTTCGTATATATATAAATAATGTATAATACATATATATAATTTATATATCAGTACTTTAACAAAATATTGTGATTTCTTTAAAAATAGTTATTAATGATTTTTTGACTTTATAGCGAAATCTTTCACCCAAATAATTTTAAAAGGAATAAGGTTTTTAATTTTTCGGGAAGGAAAGATTAGTTAAATAAACAAAAAAAATATTAATTTTATGAAATTTCGCTTCTAACGAAGAACTTAAACTTGTTCAATAAAACTAACGTCTATGTACCATAGTTTTATTTTTTAAACCAAATTTGTCGTACTTATGAAACCTATATTTTACAATGCTCAATGCTAGAATATATTGTGAAAGATGAAATTGAGAAAAAATTATGATGATGATAAATTAACTCATAAGTTTGATTGATTAGACTGATTAGAGGGTAATAGATATATTTTCAGCTAATCATTCTGATTTCGTTTATTTTTATTTTTCATTAGAAAGCTTTGAGGTATTGGGTAAGGTGAGAATGTATGACTGACAGGTCTGACTTGTGCGAACTAAATTAGGCTTCTGAGATTGAGGTTCAGAGTGACATCAATGCTTAATGCTTAATGACCTCGCAGTTCTCACATTTATCACTTTCCTCTGATTGACAATGCTTCTGATACTAATATGTTTATTTATTTTTCTTAATCTTAGGATAATAATACGAGCATACTGTATTTATTGCATAAAGATTTAATAAGATTAATCATTTTCAAATCATTTTATTTTCAAAAAATATTTGGAACTCAAATCGATAAACCTTTGTTGGTTTGTATATTCTTAACAGCGATACGAATGACTAGTTCACAAAAGAAGGGAAAATAATGATATGAACTTGGATACATATTAATTTGAAAAAAAAAAATGTAGTGAGCAGGGATAATATTCATTAATTTTCTCCATGAACAATAATTTACTTTTTTTCGATAGTAGCGATTCTTTGACATTTATATTGCAATAAATAATGGCAACAAAAGTCCTTTTTTTCATGTGGTTAATAAGAATGTCCTAAGTGATCTTTTTCTTAAATAAACATAATAAAATTTATTATTTGAATGAAATCAACTATTGGTAGTTTCTTTATTAATCCCGATTAGCGTTTGGACATGAAAAAGGTTTCATGAATAAATGTATTTTAAAAGTATAGTAGCAATAAAATAATAATTTATATTGTTTTATTGTTTCTAAGAAAGCTAACTACTAATAGGTTGATTACTATTTAAAAATGTTTTGTTGTTTTGAAATTAAAAATACCTAGTTTACTATCGTAAGCGATAAATATTTTACGTTTTAGCAATATTTTTTTTTTTTATGCTTTTTCAATTATTATTTATTAAAGCAAACATGATACAATTATTATTGAAAAAAAACAACTCGTAGTATATATAACCATAGATTAAGAATACAGAAAGATATATAGCTATAACATAAGAAAGGGAAATTCGAACAATTTAAGTTAAGTTAGAAATCCAAATTTACTGATCCTATTATATGTTTAAGTTTGTTAGTTCTTTATTCAAATCATCATATCATAACATAACATTTATTCAAATTTTCCTTTGTTCTTTATAAGTCACTTAACTGTCTTTTATCAAATAATGGCACTTAAAAACCGTAAAAAACTCAGTAAATTCAAAAAGATATTTTTTAAAAAATTTGATTTTTAATATTTTTTAAAAAATTGAAAGTTTTCAAGAACAGTGGGTCACAAGGAATAATAAGTTGAATGATATTGGACATAAAAGGACTTTGGGTTTGTTTCGTATTAAAATTTAAACGAAGACATTATCACACTACAAAATATTCAGTTTTGAAAAAAAAGGAAACATTTATAATTTTTATTAACCTTCTTTAAACTTAACTTTTGTTGATAAATTAATACTGCTTAATGTAAACATTAAACTCAATATTTTGTTAGAATTGATTAGGTATCAATACGAGTATAATCTATTTTTTTTGTGTAAACCTTAAACCAGCATAATTATAACAAAATTCTAGTTGCTAGTTCGGCATAAAATAACTTATTTGATTTCCATTAAGAAAGCAACTTTTTATTAACTTTATGAAAAAAATTAATTTCAATTTTTAATAAACTAAACAATAGTAACAATTAATCAATTAATATTATTTTACCTTATTTTTTTGTACATACATAGATATACATTGGTTTAGTAATAAAACCTATTATTTCCCTACTTTAATCTACCAAAAAAATATTTTTACCTGTGAAGGTAAAAATTTTTAACTGCGAAAGTTTTATTCGGTATTTTTATAGGAATATCATTCTAGGATACAAAAGTTGAAATTCATTCATTTATTTAAATTTACAATTAAATAGACCAGACGGAAAAGAATATTACTATATTAATTTATTAATAAAGGTAAGATTAACCTTTATCTCACCTTTATTAATTATCCGGAAGTAGGTATTTACAGTATAATTAATTTGATTACAAATATGTTAACACGCAGTCACCTGTGTTTCCTAAAATACGTTATAATATTGTTTTGTTATAATATTCATGATTACACGAAGACTCAAAATATATGTTTTTTTAAGATTAACAAACATTTTGTAAATAAATTGTTATAAAAAAATGTAAAGAAAAAATGCAGACAAGTATTATTAAATAAATCTTCCATAAAAATAACATTTTATTGAAACAAATATATTAAGTAGACTCGAAATTATTGCAATAAATATAATAACAATGTATGTACTTTAATATTTTACAATTAAAAAAATGTGTTGAATATTTAATTTTTTTTATTTTAAACATGAACATGAGAATTAATCCGTTTTTGTTATTCCTGGTTTTTCGTAAGTAATTGCTAAATCAATAATTGACTTCTGCAAAATTTTGAGTTCTTCCAAAGCAGATTTTCCTTCTTCGGTATCGTTTCCACTTAAATTTTTTAAAACCAAATCTACAAAAAGCAAAAATTTAATTGTATTAGATTAAAAAAATATTAATTAGTAGAATGACTCATAATTCTAATTTGAATCATATTCTATTAAATAATAGAAAAAGCTTCACAGATTAGAATAAAACCGAACTATTGTAAAAGCTTTGTATGTTTGAACTAACTTTTTTTTAACAGTAGTGACATTATTAAAATGTATATAATGTATGTTTATAATATTAATCATGTAATTTAATACTTTCTTACCGTGAAATTTCATTAATGCTGAGTTTTGATCAGAGGTTAATTGTGGTGCCAAATAATTTAATATTTGTGATACAAAACGTCCTGATGCATGTAATATGCAACCAGTTATTGTTGTAAATAAAATCAGCGATGTTAAATGTAAAATTAATGCTGGCTCTTCACAGCTTTTTAATTGTTCACATAGTTTTTCCTTATGGTTCAATATCAAAACACGATCTTTTTTTTTATCAATTTTTTTAATGATCATACTGCAAGATTTCAAAGCAGCCTCTGTTGCGTTGATAAAGTCATCAATTGTTTTATTTAATGATTTGTTTAATTCAATTAAAGGTATTTTATATTCAGCGTCTATGAAAAAAAAAAAAAAACAAATTAGCACACAAAAACGTTCATTTACTTGTTAGGATATTATATACCCAAATCTTGAGCAATTTTGGTACGTTGATCCACATTTAAATTTGATGTGCTCTTTAAAGTTAAATTACATTCGTTGGCGACATAAACTGTTAATTCATTACAAATATCATTTCCCAATGATTTAAGCAAATATTTGATTAATTGAGTTTGAGCATCTGATGGGAAAAGCTGCAATTAAAAAAGAAAATTGATATTCCTTTCGTTTAAATATATTAATTTTTCATTTACCTTTAAGCCTTTTTCGTACAAACGAATGTCAACTAAAATGCTATTCATCCGTTCTTGTAATTGTGAATGAGTTTGCCTTCGATTTGATTGTGGAGTTGATTCAAATAATGTTTGAGCTATTCTCAGTGCATTTTGGTTTAATTGCCTTGAAAAAATCAAAAAATTTACTTAATAATTTTTTTTAATTGAATGTGAAATAAATAAAAAAAAAATCTTACAAGTGATACAGTTTAGAAATAGATTGAGCTAAGTGTTCCAAGCCATCTTCTTCTAATTTTTTTAATATTTTGTTCTCAATTTCCTTCAATTTAACTAATTCCAACGTCTTGTTGAATTTTTTAGATTTTCTAGCATCACCGTTGTCACCATCATCGTCGTCATCATCATTGTCCTCATTTCGGGCACTTTTATCCAAACGCTGATGTTTTTTGGTTGATTTTGTTTTTGTTTCACGTCCTTGGGCACCTCCACCAGCTTTGCCTGAGGATGCTTTTTTACGGCGCTCATCACGTTTATCAATCTAAATTAAAAAAAAAATTTTTTTGAGTATATTATTTTGAAGGAAGAAATTTCGGATTAAATAACAACTAATAACATTTTGAGCAACATCTTATGCTCTAAAAATTTGCATAATATATTTTTTATGGAGTTTTTGCAAAATAATAACATTTTAATATTTTGATAATTTTAAGTTCAGTTCAGAAATAAATCAGAAATAAATAAAATAATAAGTTCAAAAAATGTTTTTGAAACGTAAATACTTTTGAATCTTCATCTGCATCATGACTTTTTTGAGTTGACAATTGTTTTTCAGCTAGATATGTTTGATATGTAGCATTTTCTATTGCAGATTTGGCATTCTTTTCAGCAATTTCATTACACGGTTCCATTAAGTTTGATAAAAATTGTTTACTAAAAACTAAAAATAAATGTTATTTAATAAGGCCATTTAGTGTAAGAATAAAAACAAAAAAAAAATTACCAGTTGTTTCTAAATAAAGAAAATCACTGAAAATATTTCTTGACATTATAACTGAATTAAATAATTCTTCAATATCTTCGTCAGCCATATTACTGGGCAAAATTGTTGTTAAATCTACGAAACTTTTTGACGAATTACATTCATTTAATGCTGAAACCATAGTTAAATCAATTATTTTTGTTCCGACCGCACATTTCGTTAAAAATGTTATATTTTCATTTGGAAATTGTTTCCGGATAAATTGTTTAGGATCTGATATCCCCAATTTTGAAATCGAATTATATTCTAAAAATCCACTGTTATTAAATAGAGAGCTAACCCATTCAGACTGAAACAAAAAGAAGAAAATAAATATTACTTTATTTATTACTTTATTGTAATTTGTTATTTATTTATTTTTAGCCCAACCAATTTTGCCACTCTTTTTATAATAAACAGATGAATTATTCCTTTTTTCAGAACTAAGAATCATGGAACTCATAAAATAAAGCGAAATTGTATCTTTGGTGTAAAAAAAATTATCGTGAAAAATTAGATATGTACTATAGGAAAGAAGTATTATAGTGTAGATTATTGTAAAAAAAATATTTAAAATTAATAAATTATTTTTGTGATTACGCTCACCTGCATTTTAGAATAAATATGTGGGATATATTGTGCATTAGCTTGTTTTGATGTTACTGTACCATTTGAGCCGGCCACTTCTTCCCAAAGTGAGTGGAAAATTTTTTCTGGAACTTGTATATTTTGTAAAATCGCGGCTATCGAAATTGGCTGAGTAATTGCTGTAAGTCCACCTCGTATTTTACTTTTACATTTCTGAATGTATGCTTGTGTAAAGAAAATTCGTGGATTAGTTGGATCTTGACGACCTCGAATAATTTTGCCCAAATGTTTCTCAATCACATTATATTGTAAAAAATCGGATGGCAAATCAAATTGCAATGTTATATCTGATGTTGAAATTTCACCAGTTTGACATAATTTTTCATTAATTTCATGAGCAATCCGTTCTATATAATCTTCATTAATTAGTTGACCAATAACAAAATGTATTTCATTATTTTCTTTAGAAATTTTTTCAGCAAGATTATTAATCTTAAATGTAGACCAAAATTATTATGTGTTATTAATAATGTTTATATAAATATTTAAATATAGGTATATACAAATTAAAGTTTAAAATATTAACAATAACTAAAATTTATTTTACAACGATAATTATATTTATAAATACATCATATATTTATTTTTTAAAACATACTCTCGAATGATCAACATTTAATATTTTTGATAATTCTGTTAAGTTAACTCGACCACCGTGAACATATAATTCATCTAAAATCTCACGTTCCAAATGATCTGGTGTTATGTATTCTTTTCCATCATTAGTAAACACCACATCAATTAATTTCTTTTCAATTAATAGAGCAACGATTTCAATACAATTTCTTTCTGAAAGTCTGAAAATAGAAAACAGAATTAGTTTTGTTATAGTTTATTTTCGAAGTATCTATTTGCTATAAACTTTTTTCAAGGCTGCAACTTAAAAAAAATGATTACAAAAGTCTTTGAGGAGATAATTAATGCTACATTAGTTGAAGTAAGTTTTTATTAAGCTTGGTATTTGACAATTTTACCTAAGGAATAGCTAGATATATGTACTAGAAAATTCAATTAAGATTCATCTTAGATTTCCAATATATATCTAATTTACCTAGTATAAAAGTGTTCTACCTACCGACCTATTAATACTAACCAAATATGGATTTCGATCTTAAAGTGAATAACGACACAATAATGTGAAAAATGAATTTCTATCATATGCCTTCTATCATTGCGTATTGGCAAAAGTTAAGTGGAAGAGTAGAAATTTTTTGCTGTTACCAAGGTAGGTAGGTTAGCTAAAGGTGGAAAGGGTAGATGAGTGTGGTAGGTACTTCATTTTATAACTCTCACCTTTGCAATGTTGATGACAATTGTACTTTTTGGAAATCTGAAGCTAATCGTTTAATTTCATCCCAATTTGAAGTCATTGTTCTGGTTTCAATTTTCTCTGCTGGAATAAAATTATGGAAATAATTAAATCTAATACGACTAAAATCCTAACAAATCCTTTTAAACAAGATAGAATGCTTCGTGTCACTTTTTCGTTTTTTTTTTTTAATTTAACTTTGTTTTAATTTTGATTGTCATGTTTTATGTCACTTTCACTTCAGCAACACAGCAGCAAATTTATGAGCGCTGAAAATAAATTTTAGTTTGACTCAAATTTATTTCGAAATCTTTTTGAGTTCATTCCACAAATAAAAAGTCCAAGAAAATGATGATGTGAAGGGAATAGTTTATTTTAGTATGAAAAAACGGTAATTGGAAGTTGGTTGGCAAAAAATATAAAAATTTTTAATATGAAGTTGTATCATGTGTGCCAAAACGTACAACTTGTTGCCAACATGTTCTACAACCAAGTTGGACCGTGTATGGCCCGAATGAAAGAATGAACATTTGATTTGTATATGTATTAAATTTCTAACCAAAACCTAACCTAAAATTTATATTATGTTCTGTAATGTATACAGAAAATATTATTCTAAAAAATAATTTTTTTTTTAATTAAAAAAACCTATTTAGGTTTAAAAAAAAATACTATATTTTCGGCTTGGCCTCTATAATTAAAAAAAAAGAAAAGAAAACAGTCTAGGATTTCATCAGAGAAATTAGAAAAAGGTAAGAAAATATTTCTAAATAAAAAAAATTTTTTGAGTTAAAAAAAAAACAAAATTAAGTGGATTTCTTTTTAAAAATTTTTTTTCAGTACAGTCCGTTACAAATTTTTCGTGCCACATACAAATAAAATATTTGTTTTCCATTTATTTTTATATGAAAAAATAGAAAATAAAACTTTGTTTATTTGAGTCTGGTGTGACCTTTTTGTTGCGTAGTAGTGTACTTTTTATTTTCTATCCATTCTGACAGCCAAAAATTTCAATGTTCAGTCTTTTAAATAGAGATGTCATTGTATATTGTATAGGTATTTTATTATGTAAAAGACTATTAGTTTTCGGCGAAATAGCACATTGTTAATTTTAACAAATGCAAATTGCGAAAATTATTCACCCATCCCTTGAGAAATAACAAGTTTTTGTAGAAACATGTACATGTTATTGTAGAAACATGTACATATTATTGTTTTAATTTTTTTACTATGAAAAAACAATATCAAAAACACCAACCGAACATGTTCGACGTCCGAACATGTTTAGTTAGCAAAGTGTAAACAAGATATTAATAATGTAAAATCAATTGGTTTGTTAAATTTCAATAAAATTGTAAGCTACAAAAAAATGGATTTAGGGCGAATAAAAATGTAGTGCGGAAAAACAAAATAAATTTGCACAACGAACTGCATACCGAAAATGTTAATGATAAGTATTAAATAATGTAAACAACGTCATCTGCAGTTTAGCCGGAGGTGCATACTAAATTAAAAACTATCCATTTTTTTCAGTTTATCAAATTGCTCAAGTTACTCTCAAAAGTTTACTCTTTTCATGCTTTTTCTTTGTACACCCATCTAAATTTTCTTCTTTTTATATATCTATCTCTATCTTATAATTTTTATCATATTGAATCTGTCATAAAAAAATAAAAATTCAAAGTAGAAGAAAAAAAACAAAAATCGGGAGCAAACTGTATAGAGAAAAAATATTAAAAAAAATATTATACATTAAAAAAAAAGATTAAATAAAATATTTGAAAAAATTCAAATATACTTATATTTAAGATATTTAAATTAAAAACAGAAAAGTTTTTACAAAATTTATTAAAACATCGAATAATGTTTCAATTATTTGCATTTCTTTTAATTTTGATTGAAAAATTTCAAGGCAAGTAAATAAAAAAAAAAATAAACCACAGAACGAAAATACGAAAAAAAAAAAAAAAAAGGATGAAAAAAAGGACTTCGGTTGGAAATTTTTTTTCTAATTTTTTCGTGTCCTAAATTTTCACCATCAAAAAGTTTATAAATATTTTTTTTTGATTTTAAGTTTTTTTTTTTTTTATTTAAGAAAACAAAAATAAATTTTTTTTTTAACGAATTTGTGTTAAGAGGAAAGTAAATAATAAAAATAAAATCTTGAAAATTTAATGAAGATGAAAAATTTTTACCCCTTTTTTTCAGCAGTAACTAACCTCTACCTACAATCTATGTTTTTTTTTTATTAATTTATTCATAATTCTCTAGAGTTCGTAGGTAGGTGGGTACCCACTAAGTTGATTTATAACAAATTTGGTAGGGATTTTTTGTTTTTGTGATGACTTGGGATAAAAATGTTCTACAGCTTGGTGGTGTATCGGATGTTTAAGAGAAAAAAAAAAAAGATGAACTAACACCAGCAGCAAGCAGTATGAGGTGGCAGATAGACAAACCAAATGTCCTTGTAACATAAGTGGCATAAAAAAAAGGAAAAAAAAAAAAATACAAAATGAAAAAAAAACAGATTTTACCTATTCAAACAAAATTTTTAATTGGAAAAACCTGATCAAGGTCTATCAAATTCAGAAAGAAAAAATAACAAAATCCTTATCCTTATCATCTCAAAATTTTAATAGCTTTTCCTAATTTATATTAGATATAAATATACTTAGGTACATATGTACCATCTACCCACGATATTTCATAAATTTATTTTTTAGTTTAATAATTTTATACTTTTAAAAAATATTGATTTTATTTTATTTCTTTTTAGAATAAAAATGTAATGTTATTTTAATGTTGCATTTTGGAAGATTATTTTCGAATAAATGTATCTGTCCAACAGTAAACATACTTATCTACCTAGGAAATAATTATCTTCTTCAATTTCCGAAGAGACTTTTAGTTTTTCAATATCAATATTTTACTCATTTAATTGTCACAAAAAACGAATGTACCTATCATTGTAAATTTTTAAGTACGATTAAGCTTACTTCCTGCAATTTATGCCAATAATAAGATTTGATAAATATTCAAACTAATATTCTTGCAGGATGTTTTAGAGATTTTAGGATGGAATTAATACCATTATTTTTCATTTAGTTTTAATTTGTTTCCCTTAGAACTTAAGTTAAAACAAAAAATATGTATATTTTAATATTACCAGAAGTAAGGTTCATTAATAAAACAATTTGTAAAAATGTATTCTTTTTATTTGTTTGTTATTAATTCTCTGGGATTTAAATTTTTTTTTTACTAATTACATAAATTATTTGTAAACTTCAAAAAAAAAAAAAAAAATTAAAAAAAAAAATAGTCTTCATCCAACGTAGAAAATAAAATATTTAATATAAGTTTTTGAACTTGCAGTTCTTGAAACGTAATTAACTTAAGCAACAAACTGTGCTTGAATTACTATATTATATGACATTACAAATTTTTTATAAGTGCTTTAAAAAAAAAAAAAAAAATTAATTTAATTATTCCATTGTTATGTTATGATATGACGTCGTTCTTCAATTTAATTGAACAAAAAAAAACAATTTTTTTTATTGAATTAATTTTAAATTATTATTGATATGAATAACTACAAGAACATTATACACTTTTAATCTATTTGGCATTGATGAAATTTAATATAAGTAACAAAGATACGAATTAAGAAAAATTATAACAGTTTTTAAGAAATCGATTAAATATTTTACATTACATATGAAATTTTAGTCTTGAATACATAAATAATGCATAGTTGCTAATATTCACCTAAAACGTATTCTTAAATTTAAGATAGTTGCAATATATCACAATAAATACAATTAAATTTTACAAGAATTTATTAGAAAAAAAAAAATTAATTTATAAAATTGTGTTTAAAAAATAACAAGAAGAATTTATCGAACTCTGTTCAAATTTAATTTTTAAACTTAAGTACTTTACAATAAAACTTTTTACAATAAAACTGAAATTTGAAGAACTTTAAGTGAACAAGGGCTGTCAGGGCTGTCATAATGTGTAAAATTAAAAACTTTATTTCTTTAAAATAATCAATATTAGGACTTAATTTTTTATTTAAACATTTAACTTAAGTATCTATATCTATGCACATATCAGCCAAGTCAGGCAGCATAACTACGATTTTACAAGAATTTAATTGTTTTACATTTTTCAAATATAAAAATTAGATGTAGAGTAAATATATTATTTTATACTTTTTTATAGAAAATCTAGCAGCTGACTCCCGATTAACCACCGAAGGTAATGCTCAATGTACAGATTTTAGTGGTCGTATTTATCAAAGTGGTATGCATTATATGCCCGGTCCAGATACTTGCAATTTATGCATTTGCCATAATGGCCAACCAAAAGGGTGAGAGATATTTGAATATTTAAGTTGTAGGTACTTGAAATTAAAAAAAAAATTAATATTTAATCGCAGATGCAAATTAGTTTTATGTTCAGCACCAACTGAATGTAAATCATTTCAATTGGGTAATAATTGTTGTGAATATGTTTGTTTGGACGATACGTTTGCTGAAAGAACAACTGATTTTGGTAAAATATGATAAATAAAATTTTCAACAAGAGTTTTTTTTTTTATTAATTTTTTGTTTATTTTTTACAGGAATTTGACTAGTGGCTAGTGGTATAACAGCAACTTTGTCACTTTCATTATTATTCTTTTTAGTAAATCGATTAAGACAACGAAAAATTCGAGGAAGAGAGACACGGCATCAAAATTCTTCAGATGTTGTTGGAAGCATTGGGTAAGTTTTAGGATTTTATTTAACCACATAAAGATTTTAGTTAAAGAACATTTGGATGAGTATTAAAAGCTGTGCAGTATTGATTGTGATCTTTTTTTGTTTAAAGAACCCAATTTGCTTTAAACTGTTCTTAAACTGGTCTTTGATCGAGAATAGATAAATTATTTTAGTTTCCTTTCCAGATATATAACTGGAAACATGGGCTACATGGAAGGTAATTTAACTGGAATGGATTATGGCTACGGAAATGCTCAACATTATCCATTATGGAAACCACCTAGTAGCTATTTTCCTCGTGGTGAGGCTCCACCACCATATGAAGAAGCAATTGCACTTTCCCAAGCAGAAGCTTTAAGTGCAGCTGCTGCTCAATGTACAGTTAGTGTAGCTACAACACGTTCACTGCCAATAACGTTAAATCAACAGCAACAAGATAATGATTTGCATCATCATCATATGATTCAGCAAACACAGCAGCAACAACAACAACAGCAGCAGCAGCAGCAACAACCTCAACAGCAGTTGAATCAGCAACAGCACAGTATTACAACAAGCACAACTAATTTAATTAATATTAATATTAATAGTGGAGGAAATTTGACTCAAGTCGCAACTGGAGAAAATCATCAGCCACCTTATAGGTAACTGTAGATTTTGGTTTGTTTCATAATTTTTTTTTAATTTAAAATTAATTTAGTATTGCTGAATCTTCGACACAACAGCAATTGCCGCAACAACAATTCAGGCAAGCAGCAATTTGTGTTCAAACTACTCCGATCCAACAATCCCAAAATATAATCCAACCAGGAATTTCAATGATGTCACAAATTCAGCCACATTATCAACAAAATTATCAGTCTGCTCTACTACAGCAGCAGCAACATCAACAGCATCAACAACAACAAATTCAAACAGTTGAGTGTTCTTACAAAAATTGTACTTTAAATTCTTCGAATGGTTCATCAACTTCGGCAACATCATCTTCGTCCAAAATTTTAAGCTCATCTAAATCACATCGAATTACAGCACCTGATACTATAACTCAATATAATGCAACTTTGTCAGCTGCCACGACTGCTGCCGCTGCGACTTCGGCATCAGCTGATACCATTAGTTCATCCGAATCTAAACATGAACAGAATAAATATACTCAAGTCTTGCCCCCTCCACTTTTTGATAGTCAGAGCGACGGAAATAAAACACCTAGAAGACACAGAACAATCCCTCGTAATTTTGCAAATGCTGTTGACTCGGCTCTTTCTCAATCGGCTTCAAGTATTTTGGATGCGGGACAACAGCAGCATCAACAACAACAATCTATAACTCCGACTAGCAAGAAGCCTCAGTGTCAATGCCCTATTCAGCATGTCCCCATGTCTTATATGGGTGTAAGTCAATTGAGCTCATCGCAACAGGGCAATGGAAATATTTTTTTATCTACTCTTACTACCAAATTAACCAGCCCAAGCGGAAAAAATGGTTCTAGTAATAAATTAGGTGAATCTCACAGCAATAATAGCACTATGAAACGACATTCTAGTCATACTCAGAATAAAATTTTAACAATTTCAAAACAAGTTGGAGAAATGCAACAGCAACAACAGCAAATGCACCAGCATCAAAGCTCATCAAGATTATTGAAATCAAGATCGCCGCAAATCAATGTTGAAAATGAAACACAATTTTTACAATCTCTTCAAAATGAAAATAATCCAGTGTTGCCACCCAAAATGCATAAACATTATGGTAATCTTAAACCTAAATTGAATCAACAACATCATTTGAAGCATCAACAACCAACATCTTTGAATTTAAAGCCTCAGTCGAAAATTCATACAATTTCAAAAGACTTAATTGTTCAGGAACATCCAACTCCTCATCGTATTCGTTCTATTCAAAGTGGTAATTTTCACATATTTTGACTAATATTTTTTAATATTTTGACTAATTCTGAAGTAGGTAATTCTCCTAATTTCAATCGATCAAGAATCACTTTAAAGTTAGCTTGGAAATAGGCTTCTAAATAACTAGGTTGTTAAAATTTAAATACTTTCGATATTCAAATACAAGTAATTGTATTGGAAAAAGTAATCAATACTTTTCTTAGAAAGGAATTAAATTTAGAAAAGTATTGATTACAAAGTAATTGTATTTAACAAGAAATCAATAATTTTCTCAAGAACTAAATATCTATTTAAATATATTTTTGGGTTTACTGACTTATTGCCATTGGTCTTTCTTAACGCCATAATGAAGTTATGTTCCCTTCTAAATTGTATGTTTTTAGATGTTATTTAATTTTTGCTTTAGAGACTGTACATTTGTTTCCTTTAAGCATATTTGGTTTAATTTCAATTGATTTACAATTCCTCTTGATAATTACTTTTAATCAATGCATTTCTAAATACAATTCCTTTTTGAGAAAAGAATTGATTACTTTTTAAATACAATTACTTTCTGAGAAATCTATTGATTACTTTTTCAAATAGAATTACTCTGTAATGATTACTAGAACTCAATACCAAAGTATTTGTAATTTTTACATTTCTCCTAATTAATAATTTTTTTCTATTCGGCTAAATTCGATTAAATTACTAAAAATATAATTTTCATTTAAGGTTATTCTACAAAATCTTTGCCACGTCAATATAAAGATGATAAGTCAACTCCAGTATTGACATTACCACCGTCCTCACCACATGACAAACAACAACAACAATTTAATTGTAACACCAATAATACTGGAATTAATAAGCAAACTACTATAAATTCATCGACATTTTATCCAACAATGATACAATCGGTGACTTATACTTTACCAAAAAATCATTCAAAAAGTTCATTGAATAATCAAATTGCAAATGTAGTTAGTAAGGTTCCATCTGTTATTATGATTGGACATCACCATCAGCAACATCAACAGCAGCAACACAATTTTTCAAAAGCTGTAGCTTCAATGTCGTCACAATTAGAATCGGCGAGTCTTTCAATGATCAACTCACATCAACATGCAACAGAATCACAAAAATATGTTAGTAACAATAATTGCGTTAATATTAATAATAATAATAACAATAATAACAAACCCAACGATTGTTCAAAACGTTCAACATTGCCAAAAACAGTAAAACAATCACAAAACACCACCGTACCATATGATGATTCGAATAAATCATTACCAGTTTGTACAACGTCAAAAAATTGTTCAAATCCAAATCAACACTTTTTACCTAACGATACTAGCTTAGATGATGATTATTTAAGTGAATGTGAAAATTGTAAAATTGCAAATAGTTCAAAATATTATTTAACAATTGATGAAGACGCTATGAAACAAGAGACTCAAACATTACAACGTAATAAGTATGATGAAGATGAGCGTAAATCAGAAAACGGTTATTATAGAACTTCATCAACACTACCAACTAATACAAAAAAGACAACGTAAGAATAAATAATAAATTTATAGTAGTATTTTGTTACTTTTTATTAATAACAAATTAATTTATAGTAAAAAAAAAAATCCCAATAATTAAAAAATAAATAAATAAATATACATTAAACTTAATAACGTTTTCTTACAGAAATATCAAAAACACAAGGGAGACATGGTTCCCGTCAATCCAAGGAAGTTCAGAAAGTTCTGATGATGAAGTGAATGAATGAGATTTATCTCATCTTCTTTAAAGAAGATGATATAATAACAAATTCTATATTCTAGAACTATTCAATTTAAAAATTAAGAACAAGTATATAGTAATTTAATAATTCAAATTATGTTTACATAAATATTTAAAAACAAATTTATTTAATTACGCTAAAGAACCAAAAATGTTAAAAATAATATTATACTTTAAAAAAAAAAGACAAAGATCAATGTGTAAAAAAAAATTTTAGTTAAAAAGGTTTCTACCTAATTTTTCCTTTTGGCTCAAAACTAATTAATGCTCCGCATCGAATTTTGAAAATATTATTATTTGTTTCCATATATATTTTTTTTATATGGGAACAGATGTACACATCTTATATAATTCTAAAAAATTTTATGATTGATATTGTTTTCAAAGTAAAATTAATAAAGTTTTACTATTTCTTAATATTATTTCAAAAATCATAAGGATGTCGTAAATTGGTTTTTGTTTTCATAGCAAAATATAATTGATAAATTTTAATTGAATTTTCTGCATTAAATAATTTTATTATTCTTGAACTCTTTTTTTTTTTTTAAATATATTTTGATAAATATATTAAAATATATTTTTGGGCATTAATGAAAATAATAGAAATATTCCTACCTTAGAATCAGAAATGTTATTAATTTATTTTGTTTAATTTTACATATTTGATAATAATAATTTTTAAAATTATTGTGTTCCAAGTTCTTTTTTGTTAATTTAATAATAGGCATGCTCATTGAAATATTTCTTATTCCAAAATTATTTTTTTCATTTCGTTCAAGTGAAAATGAAAATAATATTTCACTAAACTTAATTGAAATAAAATTTGAGATGAGAATAAAATTTTCGAACAAATATCACACTTCTCAGTAAGGACAGAAATATGCATGGAAATTAAGTAAAATTAATATTAATGAAATGATTTACATTTAATATTATATTATATTAATTTTTTAATTTTTTAATTAACCAAAACTAGTTTCTATATTACTAGAAAAGGAGCCATCTTTTTAATAAAGGTGCATTTAATGATTAATAATTGTATATCATGTTGAGATTTCATTTTTGTACGATATTAAAAAAATTCTGTAAGTAATTATATACTTTTTTTTTTACAGATTGTTTAAACTTTATCAGCAACTTATTTTTACATTATTAAATTTATTTTTAAAATGAATCTCACATTTGAAAATTATGTAAATTTTTTTTTGTAACAATTTTTTTTAACAAGTACTTAGAATTCTTAGATAAATATACATTGTTTTTTTTTCTTGTTTTACTTAAATGACATATTTTAAAAACCTAATATTTTATTATTTGAAAAATAAAATAGAAATGAAAAAAAAAAAAACAAGAATCATATTTAAAAAAATTGATATTAACATTTGTTAAATGAAAATACCAAAAAAAAAAAAATAAACATAAAAAAATAACTCACATTTATTATTGCAGTATTATTGAGTGTTCAAAAATATAATATAATCAATTTATTAACTTTTATTTGACAGTAAATAAAATTTAAGTCAAAACATACTAAAATAAGATTTCTTTCTTAACAGATTGCCATAACATTACAATTACAATATATTTACATAATAAAAATAAATGTATCGCTTTAGCCTCTTTTAGCTTAAGAAAACTTCTTATTTAATAGTATTCCATTGAATTATAATTAACATAAATATAGAAATTTCAAGCTTATTTTTTTATATATTTTTTTTATACGTTGGATTTCAATGAATATTTTTTTTTAACATTCTGTGATTGTCAAACGAGGAGACAATGAGCTCGGTTGTTTCATAAATAATTAAGAGCCCTCCACTTGAAATTCTGTTTTCTATTTCTGTTTTCTATTTTTGCAGTTTTTTTTTTGTTTTATTTTACAGAAAATAAACGGCCGTGAAAAATGCGACAGAAATTGTACGAAAAACACCTCTACCAGAAAATCACAAAACTATATTTGAATTTGATTTCTGTGCAGAAACTGTAATTTATCAAAAAAATTAAAAAATTCTTAGAAATAAATTAAATTAATTTAATTTTTTCAAAATTTCACGTCACCAGCCCTGGAGAGTGGTATTTTAGCTTTATTTCTGCGTTTGAGATTTTTTATTATCTTTTTCCTTTACTTCAGAATCCAAGCAAATGTGTTCAAGTTTTTTAAAGGCTCGTTTGTGCCAAAAAATTCAAAATTTAAAAAATCCGCCTCACCTACCCTGGAGCCAGTTATACACTCTCTAAACATATCAAAAAATCACTTCAGTCTAGATTGTAGTAACCCTACAATCAAAGCCAAACTAAGACCAATTTTTTGCAATTTTTCACAATGAGGGCTCTTAAATCGGTTTTCAAAATTCTCACATTATTAAAAAAATTATTTCAGAAAAACTTATAAGAACTTTATTAAATTCCTTATTCTAACTTTAAAGATTACAAAAGCTAATTTGCTAAAGCGATTTCATTTTACTTTTGCTTAAAAAAAGTTTTTTTTATCAAGTAAAATAAATTAAAAATAAAGTAAATTAAAATTAAAATTAAAATTATACAATATACAATTAAGTTGTAGACAAAAAAATTTATTCAATTATATTACTTTTAAAATTTGATGAAAAAAAATATAAACGAATTATAATTCTGTACTGAGTAATTAAAAAAAAAATTATACACAAAATATATATATTTGAATGAAAAAATTTATTTTAACCAAAATTGAAAAAAAAAAATAAATAAAAAATATGTTAAAACTTAAGATATTCATAGAGGTGTATTATAACGAAAAGAAAAAAAAAACCAAAATTAAAAACAAAAACATTTGTACCTAAAAATTATTTTAAAAAAATTATAATATAATTTATGTTAATAATGCATTTAATTTTACAAAAAGAAACTCAAAAATGTAGTTTTACATCGATAATTTGAAAACAAGTTTCAAAAACAAATTTATTTTGTGATACTGGCGATAGTTTTCACTTTTTGTGATATTTTTATATACGCATTATATTTAATATTAGAAATGACTTCAAGTTATTTCAATTATTAACTAAAACTATTCAATTTAGCACAAAATGAAATATCACAAAAAGTAACAAAATGTCTATTGATTGGCGACTTATATGGTTTGATAACTATTCTTTCCTCTTTGGCTTTTGTTTCTAAAGAATTATACTTTTTTTTTATGTAAACGTTCAATATATAAATTTATGTCAAATAATAATCATTTATTATTTTCGTATAAACGATTTTTATAAATTAAGATAAATAAATATTGTTTATTTAAAAAAAAAACATAATAATAATTAATATTCCCTAGAAAATTCGAGTTTGATTAAAAATAATTCGTATATCAAGAAAATTTATTTAAACTACAGACTTCTTACTTAAATTTTAAGACTGTTTAAAATTTTTTTGTTTTTTGTGGACATTTTTGTCTAAAAATTTGTAAAAAAAAAAATATATAAAAAATAAGTTTTTGATGATGCACAATTTTCGCTAGTAGTGTACTATTAAAAATTATTGAAGATCGATCTTTAATAAAATAAAATACTCAAATCAACAGTAATTTCGGCTTTTTTAAGCTGTCAATTACTTAAGACGTCTGTGGTTTGGATAATTTTTTATATATTTAATAAATTAACTGATTTCAAGAAAAGGGTTATTTACTATAAAGTTCATTTATTTTGTTTTTAGTTTTTCTTTTGTATAAATTTTGTTATTTTATATTTTGCATCTAAGTTTCTCCTAGAATTCTTGGTATATTAAAATAATCCATAGTATTATGTGCTCTTGAAGTTTTAAATTTTCAAAACATGGAATGGAGATTTCAAACTAAGATTTTAAATGGAGGACTGCTTTTACATTTAGGTTGATAATTATCAAAAGTTGATAGTTTTTCATTTATGAATTTCACGATTAGTCATGACAAAATAGTGTGGGACGCGTAAAAGTGTCTTGGAATTAAAATTTACTGGGCATTTGTCAATATTTTTTCATTTTTAGAAAATTTTCATAATACAAGTAATTTAGAAATTAATTTGTTTAAATAATGATCATCGCTAGAATTGTGAATATATTAAACAGGTATATTCAGAACCATGTCCGGCAAAATCTTTTGCTATATTAAGTACGAATTGAAAATATCATCAATTATTTTTTTGCAATAAAGTTTTAAATTAAAAAAAAAAGAAATTAAAAAGCTCAAATGATGCACAATTTTTTATTTCTTGGCCTATAAAATTTTTAATTATGTATATTTAAAATATTTTTGTTGTTATTTTTAAAAAGTTTTTTTTAAAAGTTTTTTTTAATTATTATTAATTCGAAATAATAAAAGTCAATTGAATTCTGGTACAATCTAGCCCTTATCATGGAAGGCGCTGTCGCCGTCGCCAGTCGCCAAAAGCGACAATTTGGTATCATGGAAGTCGCTGTCGCCTTCAGGCGACTTGTCGTCTAGTCGCCTGGGCGACACTAGACGACAATCAATTGAAAATCCGTATTATTGAAGTCGTTTTTGTCGTCTTTTTAATAAATTTACTTTCGCCTGCTTTCAAGTAGACGACTAGTATATTATTTTGATGATTCAAATTTGAAAAAAAAAAAAATTTTGAAAAATATATTTTGAAAAATTTTTATTTAACTTAAGAATTCTGAAAAATGAAGTAAATATAAGTTTTTTATTTATCAAAATCAATTTTTATTTTTTAAACTTCAAAAATTTTTACGTTTTCTTTTGATTTTTATTTAGGTGTTCACAAAAAAATCAAGTGTTATCATATCAAGTTGAAGGCGCCTTGTCAATTACAGTCGCCTGAAAATTGGGCGCCTTCCGTAATACGAAAAAGAGTCGTCGGCGACTCTAAAAGACGACTTTGGCGACAGACGACAGCGTCTTCCATGATAAGGGCTTCTGTAATAAGTATTAATTCAGGCACGCTACGTTTTATTCTCAAACGGTATGTGTAGCTAGATCAATTTAGCACAAAACTGTTGTTTCAGATAAAGCAAATGAATGGAAACTATACTTTATGCACGAAGAAATTATATTATTATTATTATTTTTTTATTTTATTTTTTTTAAACGTTTTTTTTTTCATCGATTTGAAATTATATTACATATTTCAAAACTGTGTTCAAATAAATAAAATTAATACCAGAATTCAGATGGCAATTTTTTTGTATGGATTACAATTTTTATTGTGAGTTAAAGTAAAACATAAGAAACTAAAGTAAAAATAATTAAACCAAAAATCTTATATGATATTGCGATAAATTCTATAAATGTAATATATTAAAAAATTAAAATAAAATAAATTTAAAATTATTTAATGCATTTGTTTTATTTTATTATTATTTTATAAATCCAGGATTTCGATTTTTCAGATCTTCAATATTCTGAATTTAATATTTGAAATAATGAAGATAATATATATATATTTTGGAATAACGTGTTCAAAGATTGGTACTTTTCATTCATACGTAAGTGTAATTATTTTTAAATATTATGTTCACCATTGTAGACAATAGACACATTATCAGTGTGTTCAACCTTCAACGGTTCGAAGACATTACAAATAAAGGTTAGAAATAAACTTTAATTGGAAGAACTCTGAGATGTTAAAGTAAAAACCTATGTATGATGGATGTTTTTTAAAGTGAAAATAATATCAATAAATGATGAAAAAAAATCTATAAATATTAACTATTTTGTCTATTAAATGAGAAAATGTTTTACGTCTTGTTCAATTAGAATCTATTATCTAATATCAAGTTAACAATATTTAATGTTTTTGAATTATATTTTCTGTATATGTTTCAATATTTTAATAATACTAAATGGTATAAATTTTTTCATCTAATTTTTCTTTAGCTGCATTTTCATCATAAAAAAAATTGTTCTTATTCCAATCGATTAAACACAATCCAATTTTTTTATGATATTAATGAATAATAAAATAAATATTTCAAATAAAGGAGATAAAATATGAAAAAAAAGTAAAAATAAAAAAATATGAATATCGAAAAATTCATTTTTTTTTTTTTTTGTTTTCTATTTCAGATATAGAAAAATAAGAAAAATTATTCACAGAAGAAAAGAAATTAAAAGAAAATTGTTTTTGATTAATATTGTTATTTTTTATGAATTTTCATTAAAATTTTCTTGAAAAGAAATTACTAAAATCCAATTAATTTTATTCAAATAACATTCTTGAAAATTTTTCATCAATATTTTTCCATTTAAAAGATTTTTTTTTTTCTTTTCCTTTCTCTTATGGCATTTTCATAAAAAATAAAATAAAAAAAATGATAAAGATTTCTATTATGCCATTGTTATCGAATAGTGAAGACGACCACCAAGGACGTTTGAATATAAGAACATATTTTAATTATTTGATTTTCTGTCTATATATTTACCTTATCAGACAAACAGTTTCTCTGAAAAAAAAAATATATATATATAACAACAACTACACTATTGAATGGAAATTTTGTTTTTAAGAAAAAATGTTATTATTTTATCTGCATGTGAAATCTTAAAAGAATTATTTTTAAATCTTGTTTTTTTTTAAAATGATAGCTTTTTCAGATTCAATCTGCACTTATGGGAATGGATAATGATATACATAATTATATGGGTGTATAATATAATAATAATAATATAATATAAAATATAATAAAAAGATTGTTTATTTTTTGTCGTAATTATTTCCAAAAAAAAAAAAAAATTACATAAATCCTTAAATCAAAGTAAATCCACTTCAAATTCAATTCATATCATAATTTCTATTTAATAATTTCAGAATACTGAAGACTAGAAAAAAAAATTACAATCAGGGACTATAACAACAATGACAAAAGTTTATTTACATATATAATTTACCATTATTATTTCTATTTTATTTTTATCTTTTAACTATCGAAAATTAAATTCACAAATAAGATCATACCTATAAAACCACGCTTTGCTTACGTATTTAAATTTGTTTCCAATGAAACGAAGACTCACCATTTAAAGCTTCACACACTCTTTACTTGCGAAAGGCTCTCAACTTCCAAATTAATTCTTTTAATTTCTTTTAGAATAGAAAAACGACATAAAAAGTACTCAATTCCTTCTTCTTCTTCTTCCAAATTACACAGGGAGCGGATCCTTTGAGGATCAATTCTCCGAAGACTAGCCTGAAACCAATTTGATCAAGTGGTGAAACTAATGATGCAGTGCAGTCAGATCAAAACCTATTCTAGAAAATAATCAGTCTACAAAACTGTAGGGGCAAGTCATAATAAATTAGTGAAAATCCAAACTCAAATATTGATATACTTCTATACTTCTATATTTTATATTATTTATCATATTTTATTTATATAAAATTATTCACACATTTGATATTCGTTTATTTGTAGTTTACAATTACAACGTTTAGAATAAAATTTGATTTAAACAAAAAAAAGTTACTTGTTTTATATAGATTTAGATATAACACTCTGTAAGAGTTAATAAAGTTCTTAATTACATAATAATATTTATATAATTATGCATAATTATTAACTGAATTTCTATTGGAAACTAATTTTATATTATATTTTTATATATGCATGAAATAAAGAATAAAAAAACAATACTTGAATGAACTTCGGAATAAAATAATTATTATTTCTAAATAAATTTTCTGTAAATTAATCCACTATCACTTATGCTGAGAACGCACCAACTATACGGAGAACATAAATGACTATTTACATAAATGCATTAACTTTATTACAATTCTATATCTAGTTATATTATATCATTAATTGATAGATTGAATTTTAACAAGGATATAATATTTATTTGCATTTTAGAAAATTTTACAAAAAAAAATAAAAATAAAAATGAAATGCAATAATATGAGACATTCAATAATTCAACAATTCAATATCATGCAAATCTGAAAAATCAGCAATATAATGCTATTTAAAAAAAAAAGAAAAGAATTCTTCACGTTTCTTGAATAAATATAAATTGTTTTATGCATAAAATTGTATTAGAATTCATAAATCTTAAAAATATTTTATCAATATTTTGCATTCAATGTTATTGAAAAATATGTATATATAGTATTATTAATGTATGTATAATGTTTTATTGTAAAATAAAAATCATGATATATTATATCAGTTGCTAGCCAGTTATAAAAATTGAAAAATTTATTTAACAAATTTATAGAAAGATCTGTCTGTAGAGCCAAAAATATAGACTTGTAAATAACTTTAAGTTTTTTATTGAAATTTTTTTAAGCTTTTATCTTCTGATAAAAAAATTACTACTACGACACAAAAAAACTAAAATTTAAACGTTTATTGAATTCAAATTTTACTGTATTATTAGAAGTCTTTTTATTATACATATAGGGCCATTATTTTAAAGATCAAAAAGTGATTAAAATTCCAAAAAAATTTATTCCATTCATTAAGGTACCTCAATGCCATAAAAAAAAATAGTACCTACACAATATATTTAGTGAATAAATTGTTTTACATTGCTGTAACATTATAACTTACAACTTTATATAACCATAGAGTAATAATATTTATAAGAGGGTCAGAATTCATACAAGTAAATTTCAGCATTTTTTTTTTAAATAACTCAAAAATGATGACAATATTTTCAATGTATTGAATAAAAATTTCATACTCAAATGTGTTTATTCTTAATATAATAATAAAAATAATAAAATTAAGAATAAACACATTTGAGTTAAAAAATTTTACTCAATACATTCAAAATATTGTCATAATTTTCGAAAAAAATTTACTTGTATGAATTCTGTTCCTCTTATAAATATTATTAGTCAATGATATTGACCATACGTACATACATATGTTCATAGAGCATAATGTTACCTTACATAACAATTATTGAGAATTTCTAATGTTTTTATCTTCAAATATGTTACTGTGTTCTCTGCAACGAAAGAATATAATATGACTAATAGATTAATGTTCGATATGAGTTTTCAATAAATAATAACAATGATGATACATAATTTTTGATTTATTAGAGAATTATGTATTAAAGTAAAGGATACTATTTTTTGAGGAAAAAAAAGGAACTTTAATGCTAATATTATCCAATTTTATATATTAAAACATTTCTTTGATAGAAATTTCAGAAAGAAAAGATAAAAATTAATTGATTGTATCAGCAAAACTAACTTAAACGCTAGGAAACATTTTTTTTTTTTATAATAATAGTTCACTTTTAAATTAATGTTTCTCTGGATCTGGAAAATTCTTATATTATCTGCAACATAAAATTTATTAAGATTTATTGACATAAAAATACACAATTAAAATTTTTATTGAAACAAGAAATTCCATGAAAAGTCCTAATCAAAATATCTATAAAATATTTAATATAATAAAGAATTGTGTAGGTACTTAAAATAAATATTTTAATTTCTTTTGTATAACTGTAAAATGAGTAATATTAAGTTTTGTTGATGATATACAAACTATGTCCTGTATATTATTGGTATTATGTAAAGTACATAAATATATCTTTTATGCATCTTATAATGTTTTTATTTATATACAACAATTATTTTACATTTAAAAAATAAATTATTCAATTTTGAAACTGTTAGGTGAAAGTATAAATTGCAAACTTTATAATGAAATATATTGTGAAATAGATAAAATAGATTATCAGTATTGATTGATAATTAATTAAGAATCATCGCTGATCCAAAATTGATGGAGTATGAATCTGTAATTTGAATCAAATATATATATATATATATATATATATATATATATTCTTATATTTTTATTTGCCGCTGGCCTTGGGAAAGAAGTTAGAGGAAAAAATGGACTAACTTAACAGTAACGAAAGGTCTTCGATTAATTTCATTGTATTCCACCGAAAACTCTATAAAAAAGTACAAAATCACAAAAAAAAAAAAAGTATACGCTCTGTACAAGAATAAGAATACTTTAAATTGGCTGGATTGGGTTTTAAATAGCAATTATTTCTTATAATCAATTTTCTCTTGCATAAGCTTTGGGATTAGTCGTTATAGTGCTAAAAATTTAGTTCCTTTGAAAATAATAAACGCTGAAGACGGGTGAAATCGGCTAATAAAACTATAAAAATTAATATTTTATTAATTCGTATTAATAATTTTATATTCTATATTTATAATATATTGAATGAACATTTATTTAAAATCAATGTTTAAATTTAAGTAAATGTAATGAATGATATTGCATGCTGCACATATACTCGCAGAAACAGAACTCCATTTAATCGAGTTTAAATAAAGAAAATAATTTAATTAAGAATTTTATAGTTTAAATTTTATTATTTAGACTTTTAGAGAAAAAAAAAAGTCATTGAATTTTTAGAGTGTAAAAAAATATAATTTTTGTTTTATAACTATTTGTAAATAAAATTATTATAATCTATATCCACAATCCTACATATCCTATATAATATCAGTAACTATACAATACATATTCACATTTATACAAATTCACATTTAAGTTTTCATAATACCTATCGAATTCTTATTCTTATATTACCTTTTGTTAAATTTACCATAACATATCTTGAACTCCTTAAAGATAATAATTAAATCATATTAGATTTCAGGAGAGTTTTCAGGTTCTTTGATTTGGTTTTGATAAAATATATACCAATATTTAAAAATTATAAATCTAATCAAAAATCGATATACAATATATGTATGTACATAAGTTCTTGTGGTTAGGTTCTATTTGGGTCTTTTATTTTTCATATAGGGAATTGGAAAAACTATTAGAAATTATAGAACTCTTCAAAATATATATTCTGAAAATAAAATATGAATTTGTTACAAAGTAAAATGAAAGTAGTTTAGTTATAAAAAAAAATCTTTTATTGAAAATATGGTATGAAAACTTTGTTCATAATAAAAATAAAATTAATATTTTAATTTTTTTGGGGTTTTCTTTGAAATAATATGTTATGTACATTATTTTATTGACATACCTTATAAAAATGAATATATGCAAGATATGTTAATAAAAAGTATTGTTAACAAATTAGATATTCATAAGCTCAACTTCAAAACTGTAAAGGACACAAAACTGAAATATATGAAATGTAAATAAAATTAAATCAATTTTATAGTTTTCTAAAAATACTATTTATCGATAAAATATGTTTTTTTATATATTTAAAAGCATTTAAAATTTATTTGTTGGTTGTCCGCTCGAATGACGGGTTTTAGTTATTATTTTGGACAGACACAAAATTAATCCAGTATGGCTAATACGGTAATAATCATAGAACAAGAAACGACCTTTGACACAGTAATTAATAAAAACAATTACAATTTTTTCACATTTCAAAAAGTTTATTTTGCCTAAATAACGATATTATTTCCTTCACAGCATTACTGTAGGAACTTTAGCGCGTTTTTAGTCACTATCATAAACTGTTAAACAAATGAAGAAAAGCTAGTTCGAAAGCTTATCCGGTAGCTAGTTCGGCAGTAATCCAAGAACTATCCAAGAACCATTCGTTATCCGGAATCAATTATCTGGTCTGTACAAAATATTAATTATTGACAATTGTGACAACATTACTCAAGTGTGCCTACTCTAATATTTTAAGAATGTTTATTTTCTAAAATATTTCTAAAATTTAAATTTTGATAAAATTTCAAAATATTTTTGTTTACTTTTTTTTTTTTATTAATTTTTCTTTGTTAATTTTTATTTGGTTTGCTTTACTTTATACTGTTTAGTTAAGATCTTTTAAATGTAGAGGAGCCTCTTGAAACTTTAGCGATAAAAAATTATGACTTAAATAATAATATATATTTATTAATAAAAGTATTTACTGTATAAAGGTAAATAAAACTTTTTTCTCACTTATATTAATAAAAAATTTCATAAAAGTAATAAGCACATAAATTTTCTGAAAATGCTTCAAAAATTTAAATTTTCAGAATTTTATTGAAAAACTTTTTTTTTTGTATTTATATTTACCCTTTAGTTTTAAAATTTTCTATAACTGAAAAAGGAAAGTTTGTAATTTGTGTTTTTTTGTATCAAAAATTTTTAATAGATTGGTTTTGAATATTTCTTAGATTTAATTATTATTTTTCAGTAATTTGATAAAAATTTCCAATTTAACAGAATAGAATTATATTATAGTTGAAAAAAAGCATTGAAACATTGAAATTTCCATAGTAAAGTTAAAATAATATCATTTCCATTTTTTCTTACAAATATTATATATAATTATTTTTCTGATACCTTTTTCTTTCATTTTATATTTTGAGCATTACTTTCACGTAAAAAAAAATAACACAAAACCATAAATTTTTAATCAATTAATATTTGCGAATCGAAGAAATTCTATTAAAAATAAAGTTAAAAATTATAAATGAATTTAAATTAAAATTAAATTTAAAGTAAAGCCTAAACCGGAAAATCAATAAGTTTGCTCGAACAGAATTATTTTTCTCCCTATGTTCTCAACTTCTAAATCAGAAATTATTATGAATAAAGTTTAAATAAATTGGATAGGTTATTTGAAGTAAAATAATCTTAATAATTTTTATAAGAATAATTTTTCTCAAGGAAAATATAATTTTCATTATTATTTATAGTAGTTTATACTTTTAGTTTAGTTAAAAAAAATATATATAAATGTATAAGTATATGGTTAGAAGTACTTATTTTTTGAAATTTAATATTAAAATGTAAAATTAATATTAAGAAACACAAAAAGATAAACACTCTATTTTTTTGTGCTAAAACCGCTTATGTAAACGAATACATTTCTAAATAGTATATTATTTTTATATTTAATAGAATTGATTAACAAATTATAGGTATCTACGTAAATAAGCATGTATATTACTATAATAATGAAAAAAAAAAGGAATTAAATAGACTACATCAGCAGCGACAATAATTATCTGAATACTTAAAAGTATTAATAATTGGTATGTTACGATTCCATAACTTCATGAAAAACAATTAATTCAAATCCATCAATAATTTTCAACCTAATAATTTAGCCTAAAATTATATAAGATATAACCAATTATAGATAAGTATAAAAACCAGTTAAGATTTTATTATTGGTTTATTTCAAAAATTAAAATTTTCACAATAATTAAAATTAAAAAATAAAAAATTTAATTGAAAATTGTTTTTGAATTAAAAATTATAATTCATTCTTAAATACATTTTATTTTGCATAAATAAAGCTAAATTAACGATGCTGTATGTTTTCCTACTTAATCCACGGAATTTATTGAAGAATAATTACCTGGATTATCTAAATATCCTAAATCCAAGAACTATTAATGAACAATTCACTATTTGATAATAAATTCCGTAGTCTATTCAAAATAAAAGTCGCTTGACTACGTGTAAAAAAAAAAGTTTTATCAAGAACACCTATATAACTATACACATGAATGTGTAATTATAATTAAGGTTTGTCTTTACAATCAACCTTCAATAACATATTTATACAGTATACTGTAAAGCAAATTTTTTTACTTTTATTTTTCGATATTTTTGTGAAATTTTCTTTTTTATACGCTATTATCTAGGGTTCACTAAAAGCTTATCTTATTCTATTTAGTGGATAGAAAAACTTTTAATTTTTATTAACGACATCATACATATTTTTCTACTATTGCTTGAGTTTTATAAAGAAATAATGTGAATTTATTATAAAACTGATATTGTGGTATCAAATAACATTTTCACGAACAGGGAATATTATTGCCATAGATATTACCATGCATGCATACATAATTTATCCTTAATAAATATTTACCCCACAAAACCTAGTTTCTTCTTTTTTTTTTCCTATTATTTATATTATTTTTTTGCATCAACCGCGTTATACTAATTTTTTTGTTTTCAATAATTTATTCAATAATCTCAAAGCAATTAAATTATTTTAGTAGAAAAGCTTGATAAGAAAATACAATTTAATTGAATTTTTAATTGTACTGCTATCAATACCCAATTTATGTACCAGTTTATTTTTTTAATATTATTATTATTATTATTATTATTATCGTATTGCAGAATACGACAACCATAGAAAAAAAAAAAAAATAAAAAAAAATTTGAATTTATTTTCATTTTTATGGATGCCAAAGTTTTCCTTTGTGAATTAAAAGATGATTAAAACTTCTTTGTTGTGCATTTTAAATTGCAATTATTTGCAGTTTTTCTTTTGAATCATAAGCAATCAATGAAAATATATTTATATATACCTATTTAAATATATTTTTTTTCGGTTTGAAGAATAACAAATAAATTACACAATTATTTCTTAAATTTATGTGGGTCAAATAAAAACTATGCACAAAAAATATATAAAAATAAATATGGTAAATGCAGCAATTATTTTCTACTAATTTATATAAATAAAATTGAATTAAAATTAGTTTTGTCCTCCAGATTTTGTAGGACAAACATTATTTATTTCATATTGAATAGTTTTTGGAGTTTGGAAAAGTTTTGCTGTAGCAACAAATTAAAACAAAATGAAATGTTGAATTTCTTCTGTCGTAATTTTTCTAAAATTTGATTTATTTAATTTCCCTGTTCTTTTTTCTTAATCTGCGTCGAACTACATTCAAAAAAAGCTAATTTTTGCTACCAAACTTTTTAGACTTTTGGTACAGTCCTAATATTTGTAAGATCCTACAGATATAAATATAATAATAAATATAATAATAAGCATAATACAGTTTTAAGTGTCTCCTATTACAAAAACGAAACACTTATACACAGACTTGTATCTCACACCGAAGATGTGATTTCGAGTTTTTAAGTAACAGAATTCTGACTGATGATATTAGTTCTGACTGATGATAGAGAAAAATTCAAGGGGTTCTGGAATTCAAAAAAAAGATCATTTAAAGATTGTACAAATATTTATGAGATTTATATAAATGACACGAAAACAAATTAGATATTGATTTGTTTGACAGCTGCATTGACTTATGACTGCTACCGTCACACAGTTTAATTTAATCATTAACTTATACATAGAAATATAAAATTTACATTAATGTTTAGTTTTAAATGGAAACTGCATTGAGGTTTAAAAAAAAATAATTGTAGTTGAAATGGTGAAGAAAATTTCAGACAAACTTAATTTACAAATATTAAAAATAATCTCTGGTGTAATTTTTTTTTCCTCGGTCTGGTGCAATTAAAACTAAAAATTGCAGAATATCTTCTTCTAATTAGGTTAATGAGTCTGAATTCTATAACGATGTAATGTTACATCCTTTTTTGAAAATTGAAAATTAAAAATTCTCTTGATAATAATTCAGTGAGTTTAATGTAATTGAATGAAGTTTCGTTGTAATGGTAAAATTGAAACTTTAATTCAATTTTAACACTTTATAAGAGAAAATATGCGAGAAAACTTTAAGAAGAATAATAATCATATTTTGGAAAGAAAAATCATAACAATGGGCTAATTTAATGTTGTAGGAACTTATTCAAAATTTTGTCATGTCTTAAAGGCCAAAATTAATCAATTGAAACATCAGTGAGAATGTCTCACACTAATTGTGTTTACATAACTACAAAAATTATGTACCAAAATTACCAATGTGTACCATATTCTACCTTGGAATCGTTTTTTTTTTCTGCTGTGAAAAAATAGAACTTGACCTTGAGTAATAGAAAGACATATAATTAACGAAATCAAGGAATCAGCAAAAAAAAAAATTATAAGAGAAATTTCATCTTTTTTTACTGTTTTTTGTTATTTACGCTTCAAAGGCATTTTTACTTAAAATCTTTATCGTAAATTTCCACAAAAGACATTTAGAAGTATAGTATTTTTTAACAAGCTTATTTTATTGTTAACAAAAAAAAAAACTAAAACTATTGTTTTTGAGCAAGAAATAAAAATTTCTAAATTATTGTTTAATTTTTTTTTCTACATTATTCCGGAGTACAACACAGATGGCTGACTTGCTCTCTCTACTTATCTCTAACTTTCTGATATTATTTTTTTTGTAATTCTCCAAGTTTCACAATCATATAGTAGAACTGATTTTATGCTTGCATTGAATATTCTGATATTTTTGTTACGAGTTATTTGAGCTGATTTCCATACTTTATAAATTCTTCCAAATATTCTTTTTGCTTTTGTTAGTCTATTTTGAATGCCTTGGTCCGAACCACCATTGATTGTTATTGCAGTGCCTAGTTAGGTGAATTCTTCTACATCTCTATTGGTTCTTCTTGTATCGGAATAACATTGTTGTTTGTATTAATGATCCTTAGCATTTTTGTCTGATTTACATTGATTTTTAACTATTTTGTATATGGTTCCAGTTGTTAGCTATTAAGGCAATATCGTCTGAGGCTTCTTCTAGGCTGTCGTCTAGCAGTATGTTGAATAGTGATGGCGACATTATGCAACCTTGTTTTGCGGAATAACTCACTGTATTTACCATTGTGGAGCATACTTCAATTATATGCTTAGTAATATATAGGGGTCTTATATACTTCTTATTAACATTTCTTTGTCAGTTTTCATACAAAATACTCTGATAAATTTAAATTTGATTTTTTTCAAGCAATTGATGTTTTTTGTTCCTTTCTCAAGCGAAATCCTTTCATATATTTAATTTAAATATATTAAAATTATTTTTTTCTTCATAATACCATATATTCAAGAAAGACTCCGGCGGTGGCATCTGTCATACACAAAGTTTCTTTTTTATATTTATTTTCATTATATTTTTTATATATTAAAAGAATAAATTCTATATCATTTCATATTTCTATTTTTCGTACTACGTAAATTAAAATCTACACTGTCACCGTATTCATTATAAAATATTTTTTTTTTTATTTATTTTATCGAACAAATAAAATTTTTGTGATATCAAACCAAAAAAAAAAAATAATGTAGAGACAAAACTCAATAATAACGGAATAACAAATAAATAAAAAAAAAAAAGAAGGAAAATAAGAAAAAAAAAAAAAGAAAAAGGAATAATACTTGTTATCCTTTAAATTATCCTTGAGACTCTTTTTCTGTGATGATTTTTCTTTGCGATATAATAAAATAAAACATTCTTCAGGGTAATTTAACACCAAAAATATTAAATTTTGTAAAATGAGTCACAAAAAAAAAAATGAAAATAAATAACGAAAAAGAACTGACTTTTCTATTTTGCACAAAGGAAAAGCATTTTCATGTCTTAATTTCATTTTGGTGCGGAATGTTTAATGTTTTAGCAAATTTTTTGTCCCCCATAATACAAATAAAAAAATTCCAATTTTCAAAGTGTTTTTTTTTTTGTTTTACCATTTATTTTTTATTTTATCTTTTCGCATTTCGCACTTCGCACTTTAAAACAAAATTTAAGTGGTGTAAATTGTAAAGCAAAAAAAAAAGTTAAAAGAAATTAATACCTATAATTTTATAATTTTAATGTTTATTTTTACAAGCTCATAACAGCAGCGGCCTATAGTGATTAAAATCGCCCTTGAACCTTTGCATTAAAGTTATCCTACACATAGTTATTAATTTTTTGAAAACAGCAAGGACTTAGTAATTTTTTAAGGTTTTTATTTCGTTAATAAATCAGACTGTGGTTGGGAAAATTTTGTTTCTGGCAATATGTCAAAATAAAAACATAATATATACTGAATTATAAAAAAAATTATGATGTAATTTTCCCAACTACAAGACTAACTTCATGTTCTAAAGACTTAGTTTTTTTTTTGAATTCGAGAAGAAACTAATTTAAAAAATTTCATTTATAACCGAACAATTATAAAATAATTTTTAATTTCATTTATATTTCAAATAGAGCGGTGCAATAATCCATCAAATAAAAGTTCATATAAGCATGAGTGACTATACTAGATATATATTCTAAATATTAATTTACTATATTATTCGTGAGGACTTGTAACAAATGATTTTCGTATAAAATTACGAATCCTTTATAAAAAACTATTACAAAATAATACTAACAAATACATAATAAAACTAAAAAAAAAAAAAAACAAGAATAATTATATAAACTGTTCTTTAAATGATAACAACTCAACATAGATTTTAAATAATTAGTGATAATTTATTAAATGAAATTTCCATTAAATATTTTAAACGCTATAACGATAAACTTTTTATTTCATTTTATATCTGTGTATATTATATATTTTTTTTAATTTCCTTTGAAATTTTTCTATATGCATTTAAATAAAAATAAAAAATGTATAATAATCCTAATAAGCAATTTACTTTTATGATATTCTTCTTATTTTCATTTCTGGTAAATTTTCACAAACATTTCAATTACGATAAAAAAAAGCAAAACTTTTGCATTGTTAAAAATATATAAGAAGTGCATAAATATACGTATAGAATTTTATATTTAATGAAATTAGTGAAGTTTCCGGAAAAATGCCAAAAAGGGGAGAAATTCATTCGTGATCTGAATAGTAGTTTTTTTTTTTTTAGTTTTAGATTTTATACATTAACATTTTCCACTTAAAGTATCTTTCTACTACTTTCATATTCAGAATATCAATGTGATGTTAGCTTTTTGGTATTTTAATAGTTTTATAAACATTCGCATTCAAAATACAAGGAAAAAAAATTTCTCTACAAAAAAAAATACAGATCCTTCTGTATAAAATCGATAAGGATGTTAATTTTTTCAATTTTTATATAAATTTTTTGTTCCGCTGAAACTAAATCGATTAGTTTACAAATCCTCTAATTAAATAAAGCTTATGTGAGTTTTCCTCTTACGTAGCAATAATTACATGTTATACATTAACAGAAAAAAATATTTTTTTTTGAACCACATTGATATTTTTTTTTTAACTTTAAAGTTAAAACTATAAGTTCGAAGTTTTTTTAGCGAAAAAAATTATTATTTTTTTTTTTATTAAAAAGGGTTGGACAACAATCACGTTTTACTTAGAACACGTTTTATATTAAGAAAACTATATGTTGAATATTTTTTATATACACAAAGAACTCTTCTTATGTACATTTTTTTTTTTTTGATATAATCATTGGTAACTTTTAGCATTTTAAAATTCTGCATTTCAAATTTGTACATGATTGAAATTTTTATATGAAAAAAAGAAGAATATATCATAATTTTTTTTTCCCCAGGTGCGGTTGAAATCTGGAGTGTCGATTATATTGACTAGTATAATGTTGAGTAAGGGACCAAATAAATCATTACCAATAATTTATGAAAAAAATATTAAAATTTTATATGAAGTTAACAACTAATTTTAAACGATTAAGAAGTTAGAAATAAACTGAATATTTTAAGCCAGAATATATTGTGTTTTGTAATTTTCGACTAGTAGTATGTAGTACTAGTCGAAAATGAATACCCAGCGCAGACTCATTTTAATTTTTTTTTGAATGGACTTGATTTCCAATTTGAATTATTATTTTTATATTAATTTTACTTTGAAATCGTCTAATCGTTTACAGTAAATTCTATAACAAGGATAACAAGTAGCAAACATTTCACACTAAAACTTATTTTTAATTTTTATTTTTTGCATTTCATTCCTGCTCCTGCATAAGTTAAGTATGGTAATAAAAAAGTATCATTTGATCTATGTTAGCCTTATGAACAAAAAAAAAACTGGATTTTCAAAAAAAGCTCCCATTTAGAATTTTATGGAAAAAATTATTTTCTTTTTGAACGGTCAAAAAGGATTATGCTAAGTTATATTTTCAAGGTTATTTAAATTTAAAAAAAAATCTTTTTAAATAACTTTGCCATTTGCCATAATCTGTAAAACAAAAATTTATGTAAATGTGAAAAATATGCAAAAAATATTTAAACTTGTAATTGAAAAGTTAACTAAAAAATGTAATTGAATCAATTAAATGATCCTAAATAAATTTAGCTTTTATAATTTATTATATTAATTTTGCCTTATAGAATTCAATGTTTTATATGTAAAAATTTTCTGGATCAAGATCATAGTATAGTAATAAAACTTACTATTGAGAAGAAATAGTAGTCTCAGAAGTATTCAAGTAGAATATTTCAAGTAGAGTAAATACAATATTCTAAAAATGTCTTCATGTTTTATATATTTAGTGAACCTTAATTTCAAAACACGAAAGACGTATCTTAGATTTAAAACCCTGGTTGGTTGGTTGAAGTGGAAGAACTACTCTCCTTGATATGTTCCCAATTACCACAAGGCCCAACGTTTTGATACCACTCATTCTCGTAATCTAGTCTGGTGCCTAACACCTAATATAGATCGTTAAACCAACCCCGTTAAGGAATTTAACCACTTTCCTGAGGAATTTCATCACTGTCCAGCGTCCCTTATAAATCGCGTGATTCTATAGTAATATTCCTAACTCTAACCCTAAACGAATTAAAATTAATGATGTAAAAAAGATAAAGATAAAAATTAATAAAAAATATGATTCTGAGTTTTGATAAAAAATGCCCTTTTACTTCATTATGAATCATTTTATTAAACGTAGTTGTAATAAAAAATTCAAATAGGATTGAAATGTGTTTCGTTTCACTCAGGATTATTTGGATTTTATAAATAAGAATTTGTAATCCGGATAAATGGTTGGAATAATTCTCTATAATAAACATATATTATATTTATTTCGAAAATTGTTTTTATTTCTTTTGTTAAAACTAAAAGATCCGGGTATTTATGAATTTAGTTTAATCTAATTTTTAACTACGGTATTTACAAATTCAATAAATTATACTGAAATCACAATTTTTATAAATTTTATTACTTTAAATCAAAGACCAAATAAAAATCTGAATAAAGTTTTTATTAAATTTTCTAAACTAAATAATATTTATGCCCTGTAGAACATGTATGTGCATTGTAAATACCTAGATACATTTATTGGGACATTTTTCAAAACATTAATTCTGATGACAAATGCAAATTTAAAATATCGTAACAAAAAATGTGTAATTTTGTTAAAAAATAAAGTTTTTTAACTGTTGACATTTCGTCATAAATTATCTATATGCATTTATTCACAGATTTAAACATTTTGTTATACAGACTTATAATGTATGTTAGTCGGTCTAATGTTTATTGATTCGATTTTGATAAAGTACATTCTACTATAATGCACAATGAATCATTAGACTCCAAATTTAATTAATTTATTAAAAAATTTGATTAATTAATTTGAAACAAACATAAATTTCAATTAATTATGTTTCGAATATTAATTGATTCTATATTGAATCGATAGATTGCTTGCATTTTTATTGAATAACTTTTATATACTTGGTCACTAAAAGTCAGAAAAAAATGGAATTGTTTATTATTGCATTTGCATTTATATGTATATTCAATTTTCGGCCTTTTATCTGTTTTGTTTTTAGTCTTATTTTATTTTTAATTTTTTCCATTTTTGTGTCATTTTACTTGTAACAATTTTTAAAGTTTTTTTTGACAAATATGTGGATTTTAGTATCGATATAGGTTTTTATTGAGTTAACTACTTAATAAAGATTGAAGTTATAAAGTATTTCATTAATTTCTTCAATTCGCTCATGTCGCTTAAAAAGATTTATTACTTTTATTAGTAAACTGGTTTTTATAGTCCGTCTTGTTCAGTGTGTCATTAATTAACTTTCTAATTAAAAATTTGATTTTCTAAGGATATAAACTTAAATTATTTCCTTATTTTTATAATATTACGTACATGATGGTTAAATTTATCTCTTAAACAGAGTGATTATATTATCATTTTTTATTATATTTTATATGTACGCAAGTATTTATGTGTATATAAAGATATCTTGTATTGTATCTTGAATTTTTCAAACAATCTGACAATTCTTGATATATTTGAAGTTGATAAAAATTTTTTTAATTTTTAATTTTCCACTTGAGTTATCTTTTTGGTATCTCTCAAATGTTGATATTTCTGGGTTAAAAGGTGAAAACGAAACAAAAACAAAAACAAAAAAAAAAAAACATTTAAAGCTTCAATTTCAAATTTACTAAATAAATTTTAATTGAATGATTTTACAACTTTGCGAATCGTTGAACTAAATAAATTGCGTGAAATTTTATATCTAATGTGAAAAAAATAAAAAAAATAAAATGAATATAAGTATAAAAAAAATTTATTTTTGTGAAACATAATGTTCGGTGAGTACTTAATCAATAGTAAATGTTGGAATTCACCATTCAGTGCTGCAAATATAATATATATTTTAATGAAATCAATATTAATTGAATTATGCTTATTTAGATTAAGGTGAACTGATTTGAAGATTTATTATATTATACGATATTTCTATAAGATTACTACTTTTTCCAAATTTAACTTAGTTCTTTGTATACTAATGATGGCTTTTTCAACTTTTTTAAACTCACGGAAAATTTATTAGTTTTTTTTTTTCTTGTGAAATTTTGCGGAACACAAAATTGATAAGGTCCATGAAACAAAATAATCCATTCATTAACAATTATAAATTATAACAAAAAAGAAACCTTAAAATAATACAAAATAACAATTTAATCGTTTAGTTTGAATTTGTAAAATAAAAAATTAATAAAATTCGGCATGCTTTGTGGAATACTTGATTAACCTCAACCATTCAATATTTGAAAATCAATATAATGGTAGCATTATAAAATTTCAAAATATTACTAAAATTTATCTGTAACAGCAACTCATTCTAAATTAAAGTTGCTAAGATTTAAGCCACTGCTTGTAATAAATGAAACTGTTTGGAATCCACAATTAAAAATCTGTGATTTTGTTGAATTATAGTAATGACGTAACTACGTACTCATATATAGTAACATAAATTTTCTTACAGATTCATCATTTGCTCGAAAATTAAGGGTGGGTAGAGTTACGCCTCTTTCTACTGTTAAAATTAAGTTCTTAACTTATCATATAAGAGATTGCAAATATTTTTTTTTTATTAAATTTAAATCAATATCAAGAGAAATTTCAAATACAAATATCCTTATAATTTAAGTTAATTCAACTTAAAGCATAACATTGATCAATCAATACCTCACATAATAAGTGTTTTATTTATAAATTGATATTATAACTAAAAAAAAAAGATACGTGATGATGCAACTGAATTTGATGCATGATATATTTAGCATTCAATTCCATTATATACAACATATATGTTTTATATACATATATTTCATTTATATTTTAAATCATAAAATAATATACTCTGTTTCTATAATAACAAAATATATTATTGCTTTAAATTGGATATTGTTTTGTTTTCAAATAAGTATTAATCTACGTTATTTTTAGCGCAATATATCGACAATTGAAATGTAGATTTAAAAATATAAATCATAAAGTTGGAATTTCAAAAACACATATGACAATTTTTATTAAAAATAGTTTCATGTTTTGTATGCACACTTGGTTTATATTCCAACACCATTTTTTAATATCAGAAATTTGATTGCTGATCAGACATTTAATAAATTACAATTTCAATATAAATTGCTATTTATGTTATTCGTTTTTTTTTTTTTTTAGTAAGGATAAAAATATGGCTAGATAAAACATCAATTGAATTTAGAATGTTAATAGAACACAAATATTTGTCCTAATTGTATATAAATGTATATAATGATATTATGGTCAAATTGAAAAACCTTGCGATATAATGTCTACATAAAAACAAGTTGGTTAAGAACTAAGATACGCGTATAAATTGCTGAAAATTCATAGCCACGTTTTGCAAAACATACTTTATGAAAATTATTTGTTTATGAATAAACGAAAAAAAAAAAGAACGAGAAAAACAACTATGTATTAAGCTCTTGAAAGGAATAAAAATTGATAGTATTAAAATTTTATGCAGTTTTCCTTCCTTATCGAAAGCATTATTTATTATTATCTTATTGCAACACATCCCAGAAGATTTCCTTATTCTTTTCTTTTGCTCCGCTTATTTTGAATGGTTGAAAATATTTTGTTAAAAAACTAACACCGTATAACATCAAAAAATTATTTCAATCTTTAGTTCAAGGAAAAGTATTAAAAAAAAAAAATGTTTTTATTAAATATTTTGTTGATTGATTACTTTCACTTAATCATCGTTTTTTTTTTAATTAAATCTTCATAATTAAAATAAATTTTTTATAAACTGCTTTCTTAAAATGTTCGTTTTTCTTTTTTTGTATGAACAAACCCCGCGAAGATGACTGCAAAAGTTTTGTATAGTGAAAATTGTAAAATTTATTATTAAAAAATTTATTTATATTTTTACTTATATTTATTCCTAGAATTTACAAAAATGTTATACAACCTGTTTACAATTTAATAAAATTTAAGAAAAAAAATGTTTTTAAGTAATTTTATTTGACAATTGGCAAAAAAAATTAAATTTATCCATTTGTTTATGACTGCGAAATTAATTATTGTTTTACAGATTTGAAGATTTGAAACAAATTTTCCCAAAAAAAAAATAAGTTTAAACGAACTAAAAATTTACCATTAAATTATTGTATTAACTTTCAAAATTTAATAAAAATTTATAATAATAAAATAAAATCCTTTTATTAGGGTGTTATTTAATAAAAAAGCACGACATTTTTTTAATGAGATGCATATTTCTTTTATATATCATCTACACGGTGGGTAAAATAACGAAGGATTTTTGTTTATTCTTATGTCATTCTTGGATAATAATCTCAAAATATGATGAAATTTTTTTTAGTAAATTTTAAATTTTTAATTTGAAATATTTTATAACTTGGAAAATTATAATAAAAAATACAAAATGTTAAAGAATTGTGGTTTTTTTCAATTAACATTTTGAAACAATATATATAGATAATATTATAGCTTGGTTGGTAATTGTTACGCTTGAAGTATATATACGAATATGATACACTAACATAAATAGAACATACAGAAATAAAATTATGAATGTGAGTAAAATATAAAATATATTATATTGTTGTAAAATTGTTCACGAAACTTCTGCATGTATTAGGCAGAAGTTTTTTAAGATCCATCATATTTGTCTATCTCTTCTCTCTACATGACAGCGTATAAATATAACTTATATAACGAAAATTTTAAATTTCACTTTTAAATATCTTCATGATATATGTGAAGATTAAAATTTTCATTCATTTCTTTTGTAATAAAGAGTGCATGCATAATATTCAATCAAAAGCAATCAAAATAATTTTTTTTTTTTTTTTTAAATTTATGATTTCTGAACTAAATTTTGGAAAAAGGAAGTTGAGTTTTTTTTTTTTCAAAATCAAGGAAACATATTTTCTTATATCCTTTTTAGGAAAATGAATCTGAATAATAAATATGTAGCCCTTGAAATTTTATTTTGCAAAAGAAAAAGGAAGATTAAATCAGATATTTAATTTTTTTTTCTTTTTGAATGAAGAAAAATGAAAAAAAAACAAAAATAAATAAAAAAAAAAAAAATCATTTTAGTAGCTGGAAGGATGAATCTTAAAGATTTAATTCTTTTTATGTACAAAAACACATATAGCACAAAATTATATGGGTGTAATTTTTCCCACAAAGCAATATTGTTTGCCATTAAATAATAAAACGAAACAAAAAGATCAAACGTATATTTTTGATTTTGTGGTTTTTAGATTTTGATTATATTTAGCTATTTAAAGAAATACTTCAATCTGAAAAAACTGGATAAAAAACTTAAAGGGGAATTAATTTTCCATGTGTGTGAAATGGATATTATGTTTAACTTAAAAATGGTAGGGATCTTATAGGATTTCGATAGAAATACAAGGAGAATAAAATTTTTGTTGTTAATTTCAGATCTATAATTGATTTGTTTGAATAAAAATATTAATCGCTACAAGATTAAATAAATTAAATATAAATTATTTTCTTCTGAACTTTTTTTTTGTCTTTATTAAACTTTAAATGAAGAAAACTTAAAAATTTTCTATTCTATGGAAAAAGTCCATAATTAAAAAAAAAATTGCATTTTCTCTTTTAACTATTCAAGATTTTATTTTCTTTTCTTAAGTTTATCGCTTTATTTCTTAAAAGAAAAGTTATTACTGATGAAAAGTTAGTTGCACTTTTTTTTTTTTTTTGCTTCATTCACTTTAAAACAATTACCGCGAATTGAAATAATTAAAAGAAATAATTTTCTTAATGAATTCTTTTTTAAAAGTGGAAAAATAAAATGATACAAAATTTGTAAATTTTTTTTTAATGAAATGAGTTTTGAGAACTTTTTTATTTAATAAAAGTTTTAGCACTTCTGTGTAAAAATATTGAACTTAATATTGTTATTGGTACAAAATTCTATATATAACATTCAAGGAATATTAAAATTTAGTCTCAAAGTTTTTCGATTACAATTCTTCCTTAAAATAAAAATAAAATTTAACTTATGGAGATTAAGTTAAAATTTGTATTTGTATAATTACATGTGAAATATTTTTTCTCATAATCTTAAGATGATAATAACCTTGTTTTAAGATGTTGATCTGAGACTGGAAACGTACGATAATAATTAACTATATCTGGAAAAGTCGTTAGACAAATTACAAATTTCATACTTTTAAAGATTTATGAATACATAATATTCATAATATGTATGTGGTTGAGCAAATTGTGATCCAAAGAGTAATGTACGATGATAAATTGGCCTTGATAAAATAAAACGTGCCAAATTATTGTAGGCAAACGTAATTTAAAAATTTATAAAATTGTTATTTGTAATTTATGAATTTTTAAATCAAAGTTTACATAGTGGTTATTATTTATATAGAAAATATTATTCTTACAATTTTCTTGAAGAAATTTATTAAGTTTATATCTAAGTATAAGTATAAGTATAAGTATATTTTCCGTTTTCTTCTTGTTTTCCAATTAATAGATGAAAAAATGCAGAATTACAGTATAGTATATTAAGATATCTTGACAATAAAAATAAATATTGTTTGTAGTTTGTAATATTGTATTATCTTGAAGAATTCAATTATTTAAAATATTGACAGGTGTAGATATGAGAAATATTTGGGAAACATTTGTGCGTGCAAAAAACAATAGATGGAGCGCGAGACCGTTACGGACGAACATCCAAACATGCTAATTATATTGGTAGATATTTCAAATAAGGACGAACGTTTGTGTACAATAAAATTAAGTTCAGAATTTTAATTAACGAACCAACCTATCTCTAGTGATAAAAAATTGTATTTATTATATTATAAAATAAAAATTATCACTAAAATACTGTTTGCATACATTTTTATTTTATTCTTTAAAAAAAAAAGAAGAAAACGAACAGAATTTATTTAAAGGTTAATTAAAAATATGACATTGTGTAAAATTTTAGTACAGCGAAGAGCGAAATTAGAAAGTTTACAATTTGTGGCAATAAAAAAAAATATATATTTAAATTTTTTTGTTGAAAACAGCTTTATTTGCACTCTAATCACGATAAAAATTTTATTTTTTATAATTTTATCTTAAAAACTTATCAAATAAAGTTCCATCCACACATGCATAGTTCATATTTCTTCCAATTCGACAGAATTATTATAAAATAACCAAAAACTCATATGATAGAAAGATTCGAATATTTTAAAAATTATATATTTAAAATGACTTTTGAAATTTATTCTATTTATATATTTGTATAGGTGTTAAAGAAATTAACAATAAAAATATGTAATAGAATATACAACTAATTTCATTCTTAAAATTAAATTTATTAAAAACATAACCTATTAAACATATACATATTAATTACATTCATTCTATTACTAGAAATACCAAATTACAAAAAGTTTTAAATCAATTATTTATAAAACAAAATTTTTAATATCAATTTTCCGAAAATTCATAATCCACTAAACAATTTCAACGTATTATACTATGTAATATGTAAATGTCAAAAGGATTCAATATTATCTACTCATCAATTTTTTTTTTTAAATTTCGTTTTATTTAAAATTAATTTTATTGTTCTCATTATTAAATTGATTAATTATAATAATATGATAATTAATTTTTCAGTTGTGGGACTTTTTAACCTTTGACCTTAATTTATCAAATATTATTGATCTCTAAAATATAAAAAATATTAATTTTATGTAGCGTAAAAAAACAAAACCAAATAAAACATTAAATTTACGATTATGATTGGTAAATAAATTTAATTTTTGTAATGTCTTTTATGTACATAGAATTTGAAATTATAACATATAGCTTCCTCCTGCATATAGTTATTATGACCATTTACATTTTCTGGTCATATAGTTATTTCAACCATTATAATATATTCTGGTGGTTGTGGTTTATTTTTATTGTGAAATATCGACAAAAGATTTTACAATTACACGTTTTCAACCATAAAAATTAGGTTAACTTTAAAAATAACAAAATTAGAGTTTACTTATCAATGATGGCGAGATATCTAATAATGGAATTATAAAATAAATTTATCCTTTTTAAGCTTTTCTTTATTCACTGACACTATTTGTTTATTATTATTATTATTTATTTTTAAGATATTTTTTCTCATTTTCTCAGTAAAAATTTAATCTCTTTCTAAAAGAATTTTTGTCTTATTTTGTCCTAAAAAGCTTAATGTAGCTTTAATGAAAGCTACGGTTGCTCTTTAATGTTGTCGTTTGTGCAAATAAAATCTCTTAAAAGTGTATTAAGAGAATGAAAAGCGCATAATTAAGCTTTTTCTTCTTGAGACAAGTTTGCATGCATTTTCCTTTTGTTAATAGCTTTTATTTTAACAAATTCTATTCTCTTTATTTGTACGAAATTCAAATCAAAGCTAAAATGCAGAATAAATTTATTGTTAAAAATTGATTGTGAAAAAAAGTTACTGAAAAAGTTGAATATATCTAAATAATTATAGATATGAAAATATTTCAAATAAATCAGTTCTTTAGAATTTAGAACATTATTTTGTACCCGTAGTGATATCTAAAGCTGTAAACTTTTAATTAAGTGGTGTGGAATTTAGATGTTTACAAGTATACTCTATGCTTTGATTTTTAAGATTATATTTTAAACAGAGGACATGTCCGGCGACATATAATGTCCAATAAAATCATAACGTTCAATTTCAACATAAAATCAGCCAGTCTAAAAGATCTTTGGCATTAGATTACCTGAGAATTTCTTTTTGCTGCCGGACCTATGTTGTTATCTCTCCACAAATAATGTAAACAATAATGTGATTAATCGATTATAAGGACAAAGCAGTACAATTTTATATAACTCAAGATTTCTTTATTCAAATTTTTGAATATAGTCTGATAAGTATTACCTTAAATTTGTCATTCGTTTTAGAAAAATTTTAATTATTGTTCGAAAAAAAAAAAAAAAATTAAATATTTTAATGCAACATTTACTTAAATTTCTTTTGTAACTTAATAGTAGATTACAATACATTTTAAGAAAATTTGTTATTCTTGCGAGTTTTGTATACACACAAACACATAGACACGAGTCATGTTTATATCACGAGACCGAAGGTCGAGTGATATAATATTGACGAGTGTCTATATGTTTGTGTGTATACAAAACGAGCTGTATAACAAATTTGATTAACATGTATTGTATACTGCTTTAATGTGCATGTGAGAGGGAGTTGAAAACAATACATTTATAATGAAAAAAATAAACAAAAAAGTTCAAAATGAAGCAAGGAAATAAAATTTAATAAGGAAGTTTATTTATTTATCGAAATGATTTCAAACCGGAAGATTCCTAAAATATTAAAAAAAAAATTAGTAATTTTTCCAAAAAAAAATTATTCATTTTCTTTTTTGCAAAAAAAAAAATCGAATAATTTTTTTTTAGAAAAATTACTAATTTTTTTTTTATTATTTTAGGAAATAATGGTCTTCTTAAATTTTACTTAATTTTATTTTTAATTATTAAAAAAAATAATAATAATTTTATAATTATTTTTTTTATAATTAAAAATAAAATCAAATAATAATTATATAATTATAATTTATATTTACAATAAATAATCTCCTTGATGCTGCCATTTTCTTTGTTTGTTGATAGAAGAAAAAAAAATTCTTACTTGACATTTGACAATCACAGCAAACTTTATAATGACAACAAATATATTTTCAGGGTTACCATTGTTCTATTTTTATTCATTTTGTTTTTTTGAATAAAAATAAGTCCAATTTTTGAAGTGTGGTTTAAATTTTTGTACTAAAATCCAACCACACTCGTTTAAAAATTTAGTAGTAGAGGTTCGAAGATCCTTTAAAAATAGTAGATTGAAACACATGTTAAGAAAATTCATCGACTGATCGACTGGCCGCTTTTTAGAAAAAAAAAAAATAGCCGCGTATTTTTTTATTGGTTCTTTTTTTTTTTTTTGTTTGCTCAGAGGGAAAATATAGATTAGCTCAGAGGGAAAATTTAGATTTTAGCATTATAAACTAAGCTTTGATTGACATTGATATGATGCATGTGAGAGGTATACATTTGCAATTTTTTTTTTTTTTTGGTATTTGTCTGTATTGAAATATTGTGAGTGTGAGTGATATTATTTTTGTTTATAGTATTACGCAGTTGAAAATGAAGAATGTAAATACAATATAGAGCAATGTAAATACAATTTACATCACAGGGAAATGTAAATACAATTTACATTCCTCTATAATTGCATGTGTATTGATGCATGTAATGGACCATTTACCGAGCTAAATTTGCGAATGTAAATACAACTTACCGAAGACATGCGCATTAAAATATATTTCAATCATAATAAAGGTACGAATTTTAAGTTCTAATATTTTATACATAAAAATTTCTTAAATTCATGAAAACTTAAATTTATATTAAAAAAAAAATTTAATAATAATTTAATGTTACAAAAAAATTACTCCTTCCTATATTTACTAAGTCTAGCTTTCTATTCATATGTTATATTATATTATTATATTATATTCTATTTATTTTAGAAAAAAGAAAAAAACATAAATATTTATTAAATACGGATATAATTTAATATAGTTTTAAAGTTTTCCAGAAGGAGAAAAGATATTCTTAAAATTTTTCGTATTTTTCTTTTACCAAAAAAAATATTACGTCGTTATCTTTAGAATAAAGTTTTTTTTAGAAAGTACAGAAAAAAAAATGTAAAGAAAATATAATGTTAATATATATATGTGTCGTTTGAAAGAAAAATAGTGCAGCTGCAAAAAAAGAAAATAGGAACTAATTGAAATGAAAATTTGGCATTTGTATAATACATTTAATACATCTTCTTCATTCAATATTTAACCGTCATTTTAATCTGTCTCTTATATTTAAAGAAGTAAATTAATGAATGAAAAACTTCAAACTATTGAGATATGCGAGGAATGAACAATTGTATTTCTACATAAACTTTTGGAATCTTAAAATGGCTTTCAAAATATTGAATGTGAAATCTTATTAAAACAATTTTCAAATTATTATACTACTATAACTCTAATATAATTTATAGTTATTAAATCATATAAACTTGATTCTGTAACTCGATTTTTGTATGTTATATAGAATTATTACAACTTTTTCTTGGAACATATTTTTATTAAATTTGAATAAAATTTTCTACTTATTATCTTAAAGACAACACCATAATTTTCTTATACATATACATACATATATATTCAAATTCTTTATTTATTTGCTCTCAAGCATTAACTTCTTATTTGCATTAAATTGCAAAATTTTGTTTATTTTCAATTCATATCTTTCACAGGAAATATTTTAAAAGTTTAAATGAAATATTAAATTTACTTAAAAAGTTTTTCAATAAATTTCAGGAATTCTTAATATTTAAAAAAATAAACATAAAATGCTTGAGGAAAAAAAAATAAAGTTTTTATTTTTCTTTATTTATGCGGTTGCATCGAACATAATGTTCGTATTTTTTTTATACAATGCACTTTGAAAGTGAGCCATTAAAATTTTACTATTATTTTAGAGCTAAAAAAATATCACTTGTTTCTTGTAAAATTATCTAGAAATATGTTACAGAAAAAAGGAAATATTTAATAAAATTGTATTATGCTTTCCAGAGAACCAGAATTCATTTTAATGAAAATATAACTCTAATACCGAAGAAAAAGTATAGAAAATAAGTAATCTTGTTCACGGAAAAAAATGGGGTTTTAGGAACTGGTTGGTGTGTAGTAAATTTTTTTTTGGAAAAGAACAAATTCGGAATTAATATTGGCTTCAAGGCTATGATTAAATTATAAGATTTTGGTTTTGATTTCATTATTTCATGAATAATAATTAAATGTAAATATTATGATTACAATATTTTTGACCCAATCTAAAAATATTTTAAAATCATCAACTAGAAAATTTTTTTTTACTAATTATAGTCTACAAAAAAGTATTAAAAAATATTCTCATAATTTATTTTGCAAAAATTATTATAAAATAAACAATATATAAATATTGAATAAATTTAATGTATACAACAGTACCTATTTTCTGAGGCTAACCAAAAAAATAAATTTAAGAAATTCTTTAATTTTTATCATAATTTTTTACAATCATGTATAATTAGAAATGTAAATATTATTTGATGGGATCTAATTATTTAATAAATTAATTACATTATTAAATGACCACGTAATCAATTCTAAAAACACTATACACAGTAAAATAATGTAAATACATTATTTTATGTTTAAAATATACAAATAAGGAAAACATAATGAGGAAATTGTTGATTTGAATATAAATGACCCAAAATATAAAATTTATGGATTATTTCCTTTTTTTGTTGTTTTTTTGTTGCTGTAAAATTATGGAATAAATAAAGTGCCTGCTCATTTAAATGAAGAGCTAATTAAATCGCAATTTCTCAAATTATTTTCAAATATTTCAAGTAGTGAATTTTGTGAACAAAATTATTATTATTATTTGAATATACATCTATGTTATAATATTATATCTGATCATTTGTATAGGATATATTATTTGAATAATATGACCGTGACCACATATTAAATCTTGAAATTTTTTATTAAAAGTATGATAAAACATGATATGAATATTATTTACAATTTAATAATGTACAACATAAGTATAATGTTCATAGTGAACAAAATCATTTGATCAATAATAAATATAGAAATTTAATTTATTTTGTTTTTTTTTTAGAAATATTTTGTCATTATTGAAACATTATTGGAATTCTCTTCCCTTAAGGTTTTTACATAAATATAAAACAGAATCAGCATCAGAATCAGAATCCCGTATATTGTGTCAAAATTATTCCTGCAGAAGAAATTTAGGGCGCTGTGAAATAGTCTCTAAAGAATCAGTCTTTAAAAGTAAAAATGAGTATAAAGTATTTTCTCATTTTTAGATTTTATTTCGTTATGAAACAACATCTAAAAAAACGCGCAAAGGATCGCGGTGTTCCGGAGAGTCTCAGACACACCGTAAACGGTTTCAGTTTACTTATAGTTACAGCAGAGATTAGGTATTTTAGATTTTTTTGAATTATTTGTCGTGCTATCAGAATTCGTCATTACGTACTGACCTCCTATTAAAAGTTTTCATTTACTTATTTTATCCGTTATCTATTATTTCAACTTGAGATATTAATTTTTACAAATGAAAGGAAATATTAGATCTTATTTCATTTATGCTTTTTAGAAAATATTTCATTGTGAAATAATATCTAATGAAATAGTATCTGAATTAATGAAATAGCATTTACATTTTTTTTAGATATTATTTAATTTTTGCTTTTTAAAGACTATTTCACAGCGCCGTAATTAAGTAACAAAATTTAATGCTAGAGACTTCGTTTTCTGATAACTAGCAAGATTGATATTAATTTTTTATTTATAAAAAATTCTAATACAATTAAATTTTGGTTAAATTTCGGATGAAAGTAACACTCTTTTGTTTAACCTCTTTTTTTTAAATAAATTATGTATTAAATTCACATTTTGATATTACCCCTTTTAATATTTTATTTAGTTGATTATCACGTTTCATCGCACGTCAAATAGCAGAAAAGGACAAAATTAACTGTGTTGTTTTTTCGATTTAAATATTAACGAACCATTAATGATTTTATTTTTATACTACAATATCACAATCCCAATCCTTTTTAACACTTTTTTTTTCATTAATTAAATGATAAAAAAAATTTAATGAAAAAGTATATGTATATAAAATATAATTTATGTATCATATAAATACTCTGAATAACATAAATATACATTATACATTATACATAATGTATATATCAATATATTCTCACTTAAATGTTTTATTAATTACATTTATGCAAAATTCTGTCGATACGGATAATATATGTATATTTTTTGAGATTTAACACCGAAAAATCCTGAAGAAAAATAATAATATATTAATTGTAACAGAAATAAAATTATTTTAATAATTGTTGAAACACATAATTAAATTTTATTTCCTTCTTAAAAATAGAATTAAAAAGTACACTTTTTCTTGTTAAAAAATATATCTTTCCATAATATATATAATTATAATTGACTGATGAAGCTTCGAAAATTCGAAACATAGAAATAAATTTTATTACACTGAAAAACAATACGGAAAATCAAAATTAAATATGTTTAACTAATTAACTAATTTATAACTAATTACCAATACATTTTAAAATTTAATAAATACAGTTTTTTTTTAAATGAAATTATAAAAAAAAACTTTGAAGATGGCAGATAAAATTCGTTCCCAAATTTGCATTAAAAATTATTTTTTAATTAAATTTTTAAAATTTTTAATTAAAGCACAGCAATTATTTAATGTACAGTAAATGAACAAAGCATATATGAATTTTTGAGTTATGTACATATGTTTATATTACAAAAAACTAATTAGCATTTAATTATGCCACCCTATTTAATTTTCTGTCAAGACCAAATTATCCATGGAAACAGATTTTATATTACCGTTGAAATTTGATTAAAAAATAAAAACTTTCTTTGATAAATTTTGTCCTATATTATTAAGAGGTTGTTTCTGTATATTTTTAATTAGAAAAGTATTTAAAAATTGTTTTTTTTTTATTTTCAAGTAAATTTACTAAAGTTTATGATGAATTCCAAAGTGAATAAAACTAATTATATAATAAACGTGTAATTTATATTGTCCTCGATTTAAGGATAATGTATTAAATACGTAAAATATATTGCGGATTTAATTTATAGTTCAGACAAATAACTTGGCAGATATATGGAATGATTGCTTTTTACTACATCAAGGCAAGATGGTGTAGTAGGTAAATCAATACTGATTAACATTATACAATTTAGCATGATTATATGTAACTTCTAGAAAAATAAATTTAATTTATAAAATAAACATAATGAGAGATTATAGTTTTTCTATTTCATATTTATTTTTATAATATTCAATATTTATTTTTATAATATTCAATATTATGTTTTGATTATTTATTTATTATAATAACAAAGCCAGTCAAATTTTATGAATTTTCTATTTTTCACATGAATATTGGTATAGTTGTGCAAATATAGAACGAAAAGAATTAAGTGCACACGTTATCCATGAAAACACCTAATTCTAATATAACTTATAATTATTAAATTTAATTATAAAAGCATAATATCGCATTAACGATAATAAATAAATAAAATTATGTTTGAATTTCGAGCTCATACATTTTAACATAATTTATTATTGTTTTAAAATCACTATATCCATTTATCAATTCAGTAACTATTCACTTTCATGTTTTATGAAATATATTAACATCATATTGTATTATATATAGCTATTATTATACACATATAAATAGAAATAATCTAATAATTTTATTTTTATATTATGTTGTATTGTTTGTTTTTTTCTTAGATTCAGATCAATATGTAGCAATTTTATATGTCGAATGATAAAGATACCAAATCATTATTTGTAAGAAATTAAATTTCTTGGATGCCTCAATACATATTCCATGAATAATGATTTTATTTTAATGAATTTTAAATTTTTTTCCGAGCTTAAATAAAAAATTTGACGCCTTCAGCATTATTTTTTCATATCAAGAAAATTCGAACCATAATCGAAATAATTGCATTTCGATTTCCCTATATGAAGATGAAACTATAACCATTAAACATTCTTCAAAATAAAAAAATTATTTTGCATTTTATTAAACTTTAGAAAAAAAGACATATGTTGTTAAGTATTTTTGAAATATTTAAGGGTCTCTTGTTACTATTCTGTTAATTCTTGTTATGTGATGAAATAAATGTTAGTAAAAACATGCGACTAAATTTATGTTAATTTTTCATTTCAAATGGTACAGACATTTATGGGATGAGGTAAAATAGCAATTTTCACCAAAAAATTTTAATTTTTTAAGTTAAATTTGCAATAGAGAAAAAAAAAAACTTAAAATGAAATGTGCACACTGCACAGTACATTTAATAAATTATACAATCCACCATTATGATGATTTATGTTGCAGAAATTTATAATATACCCATGCACAAATTTTCATATAAGTACATATAAAATGAAGGCCTTTAGATATACATAAGTATTAATAGTGTTTCAAAAGTTAAAATAAAATTTTCTTTAAATAAACATGTTTTGTATTAATTTATTGTAATTTTATTATGCTCTTTGTGCAACTCAAAAGATTTATTTTTTATTGGAATTTCATTATGTCTCTTTTGCCGTTTTAACTTTGACGACATAATGATTTATGGATATTCTGTTTGTAGATATAATTAAAAATAAAATAATGTACTTTTAGTATGAATTTGTGTTCAATACCTTGTTCGCACCTAAAAATATTTCTGGAAAAGAAAGTTGAAATTTCTACTTCTAAAAGTGCTTATCGTACTTGGTAAGTAGAAAGAATTTGACGGTTCCGGAAAAAAAATGTAAGTGTGAACAAGGTATAAAACAAAGTGGAATAACTAAAACCATCAGAACGAATATTCCACTCTCCGAAAAAGGAGAACCCATTGCTGAAAAAAAACTTTTATCATAATTTTTAGATTTTTATATCGCCCAACAATTGTGAAAATGTTCGACGAACAGAATTTTATTTATTCTTATTACGTTTTATTGTTTTTCGGATATTAAATTCAGTTTCATAAAAACTAAAAAAACTTTTTAATAAAGCAGAATATTAAAAAAAAAATTAAAACCACTATTCTTTTCTATTTTATTTAATTTAAATTGTTATCACTTTCAAAAACATAATTATGTATTTTCCAATTTGATTTATGCACACCTAAGGATGTTAACATCTCGAAGCAGTTCTTATTTTGAAAAATTATAAAATTCCTTCTTTTTTTAACAATTTTAAATTATTCTCCTTCATTTTAATACAGAAAATAAAAAAAATTAACCAAAATTATTTCAAGCGTTAATGTTTTTAAAAAAAGTAAATAAATAATAGAAATCAAATTTAAGTGAATTTATTATTTAAATCCCTAAATAAATTAAAAAATGCTTTGGTTTGTTACATTCTTGTAAATATAATAATAATATTTTAATTGAATAAAATTATTTTAATTCATAAATATTATTATAATAATTTTATTTCTCATTCAGAATAATTTTGTCCTTTGGGAGATTATTAAGAAGAAAGTGTGATTTAATTTCTGTGCGATTTATTTCTATGACTTTTATGTGTTATATTCAACTATGGAGAAAAATTTGTTTTCCCTCTTAACTATGTTTCCGTTTTGTTTGGGGAAAATTTCAAATTATGATCGCGAATAAAAAAAATTAAAGTTCTTTATTTGATAAGTTTGGCTTTAATTTAATAATGACTGTAATGGCTCGATCACAGCTAATACCACAAAGAAATTTTTGAACGAATGTTCCGGTAACCTGTTCACAACAAATTTTACCTGAAAGCAAAAAATATCAACCGCAAACAACTGCTTTTGTTTTTTTTATAATTTGATTGTGACAGAAAAATGCCGCAAAACTAAATTTCGATGCAAAAGAAACGCAGTGAAAAAGAAAAAAAAAATTATTTTGTGATGTAGTCAATTTTTTCAGGAGCAAAAAAAATAAATTCAGTTTTCTAATTAATTATAAAATATAGTAAGAAAATTTTTTTTAAAAAAAATCAATAAAATTAAAATCTTGCATTTTTTATAATTTTTATTTAAAATAAATAAGAAATAACGCAGAAAATCGGTTTTTACGGTAGCTCTTAATTGCTTTGCGGTATTAGCTGTGATCGAGCCACAATAAGTTGGTAATTACTTTTTAATAGAAACAGATTGTGTCGATTCTTTATTTGGCAGGTGTTAAACAATCACTTTACATTCCAAAATGATCTCTTATGAATGACCGAGGCTCCTCGTTTATAAAGAAAAATTAAAAAAACTAAATGGTTTCAGGGATTTGAGAGTTGACGAGAAGATAATTTTCAAATTATAATATGGCTCGCTATACATTATAAATTAGTGAAATTTAATGTTTAGTTTTATAATGGAATGGTCCCACGAGTCAGTTTTATTCTGAAGCAGCTGTTTAAAATTTTAAACACTATATTATTTATCATAATTTAGAATACACTACTCAATTATGGTAACCCTTATATCAAATTCATATCGACTGAATACGGTCGATACTCGAAACAACGAAATTTCTTGAGATTTGGCTAAAAACTCTAAATACCTTATGAAAGCAGGTTAAAACTGATTAATATGGTGTAATTAATCAAAAGACGATATGTAGCTGATATTATCTTTATTTAGCAAACTGTCAACAATTACAGTAACTCCCTAATTATTTCCAAACGACTTAATTCTCGAACAATTCATGTCACCGTAACACAAATCCCTTCACAACCAAAACACGACAGAACAGTCATGTACCAAAACGAATTAAAAATAATATATAAAGCGTAAGTATGAAATTAGTTTCTCATTATTTAAAAAAATTTTAAAAATAAAACTTTTGCGTATAGTAATTGTATGTATTTAGTTATAATAAAATTGTAAATATTTAGTTTTTTTTACAATTAAGTTTATTGTAATAGTTTGAGTTAAACGAAATAAAACAGAATCTTTAAAGCAAAAATATAGCATAATTCTAAAATATATCTCTGTATTTAAAGCTATAATGACTAAAATTTTAAATAAATTCATTTCTGAGTAAGACAGCTTTTAAATTGTTTTCTAAAAATCCTTCTTGTTCAGATATATTTATATTAACTATAATAGTCAAAATATCGGCAAAGTCGTTTTAAAAATATCATGATTCTAAAATCAAAAAAGATTATCGTTATAGGTAGATTAAATTTTGGAATTTAACAAATTGTGTTACAATTTAATACAATATAATTTCATATTTCTAGTTCCAAGTTCGAATAACTGAATTTTTTGAAATAAATTCATCTGAAAAAATGAATGCTAATAATATACAATTTATTCGACTCGAAAAAACTCATTTAAATTGAAACCTTTATTTTTGCATTAATATCTTTTCTTAGTTAATACCATCGACATTGGTTCGGTTGTTTAAGAATTGTTTCAAGTTAACTGTACAAACATTAAAAAAAATTTGTTATTTTTATACTAATTTTTATGATGAGTTTTATTTTGAAATTGACTTAATAAAAATCAAAATCAAGCTAAATATCTTTTTATTATTCATCCTCTTGTTTCTTTTTCCAAATTTTACATTAAAACATTCAAAATAATGATTTTTATTAATTCATTGAATGATATTAAGAAACATTTTTATGTTTTAATTTAAAGAATCATAAAATAAAAATAATCATTTCAGTTTTTTATGTTCTTCCTAATTTATATGATGTATAAGCAAGTAAGTTTATATTGTTGTAAAGATAAAATTCGTTATTTTATCACTTTATTAATTCTTTTATTAGGTGAAATGAGTGCGAATTAGAGAAATTAATATTACTTCGAGATAAAAAAAAACCTAATCATAATTAAAAAAAGATTCATTATTTTCACGTTATAAACATCAAATGCAAAATATTTTCTTGTAAGCGACATAGCAGTTATACGTATTATTTTTTATCTACTGAACTGTGAAATATTATGTAGTTATAAAATATAAGAACAATAACGAACATGAAAAAAATCAAGTAATTAATTTTTATAAATGTTTTTTTAGTGAAAACTTACATTCGATCTTAGGACATTAGTTCTGGGGATTCGGGATATATGGATATATGCAATAGAGCAGTAAGTTGTAATAGATTCCCTTTGTAATGCATTTGTATTTTGTTTTAAGACGTTTCTTTATCGTCAAAAGTATATTTAAATAAAATCAAGATTGAAATAAAATCAATATTTCCTTTTATAGGTTTTTTTAATAAAAATATAATAACGAAACTGAAATTAATTTTTCCAAGAATGATAAGCTTTTTCGTTTAAATACATTAAGAGAAAAAAAAAAAAAAATTTGTACCTTCTTTATTTAAGTTTAAAATATAATTTTATAAGTATATTTAGAATTAAATACCTAGTAAACAATAATAAATATTATTATGGTTAAGACGAATGCAAGTTTAGAATTAAATTCTCTATACATTTATAATTATGTACATTATACAATAGCTAGGTGTATTTCTATTATGTTAAGATTAAATTTCTAATACCCATGGATTAAATTCAAAATATATTCAGTTTATATTTCCGTACAATAATAATATTTTATTCATTTGACCATGTTATTTATCAACATTTAATTTCAAATATCCAACAAGTTTGAAGGTTAATAATAAGGTAATCTTTAGTAAATGGAAAGATATACATACTTAACTTTGGTACCAATTAAAACCGAAGAAAATATTCTTTTCTTTTTCGAAATAACGTAATAATTTTCATATCAAAATCTAAAATCCTATTCAAAATTATCCGAATTAAGCTTTCGGAAAATTATTTAATCAGAATTTTTTTTTTTAAATAAAAAATTCCTTTCAGCACGAAAACTTTAATTTCTGAAAATTGAGGGGAATTTTATTTTATTTTTTTGGAAATTTTTCGTAAATAGAAGAGGAGACTTTCTGTCATTCTGTTTAATCATTCTGTAAGATTTTGTAGAAAACAAAAATGAAATCAAATATTATATCGGTTATGAAGCCGGTTAATTCAAACATTTTTTTTTTCAAATTTCTTTTCAGTCATCGGTTCCACAAATTAGAAAATCTTGATAATATTTTATAAATATATAATTTTTTTTACTTCTTATTGTGGATATCAAGAAATATTATATATTTTAACTTGTTTGCATCAGAGAAGAATTTTTCTCAAGTGAAATCGTATATATTTTGTTGTTCCATGTACCCTTATTCTGGAAAATTTCATTTTCCCACTGTTTTCGTAATCCAATCAAGTCTGAATGCATCTCATATTGAATTCGATATTGAATTCCTCAGTAGTGCTACTGAAGGGTGGCACAATATATTTCAATTACAGCCACTTTTTTACATTTAATTTGTAGTTGAACTTAAGAGTTTAAATAAACAATTTTTTAAGATTGTTTTAATTTGATACTACTTATTAAAATTAAAATATTTCTAGAAAAAAGGATAACATTTTTTCTCTTCCTATTTAAAATGATTCTATGTTTCATTATAATTATGTCAATTTCATGAAATGAAATTTAAGAGCTTTTATTTCATTCCCTTAAAATTCTCTTAAGAGTGCAAAATATAAACTCTTCTTATTTTATCTCACAAAAAAAAAAAAGATTTAGGTATCTAAATAGAAATATTAAAAAAAAAAAATTATGGATAAAAACCCAGAACAAGATAAAAATAATTTTCGTTGTCTTAACATTTTCAGTTCGATGTTATATTTCTAGTATTATTGAGTCAGTCACATCACAATAAAGTTAACAAAAAAAGGAAAATTTTCTCATATCCTTTTCAAATGCTAATAACTTTTTTCTTTCCTTAATTTTATTTTCTTACTATATAGCTGTTTGAATTGTTGATAAAAGAAAACTTTGTTGTGTTTTTCTATAAAGTATACATTTTTATTCAACTAAAATCTTTCGTTAGTTTACTTCGGACCATCTCAATGGAATAATTTTTATTCCCTATATAAAATAAAAATAAATGTATATTAATGAATATACACGAAACATATATATAAAATGTATATTGTATAAGAATGTATATATATATAATTTACGTATCTAAAATTAAATTTATTCTGTTTTTCCATCATTTTATTTTTGCCTTTAATTTAGTTAAAGCAAATTGAATTGCGAGAATTTCTTACAAATAATTCGGTATTTCACATAGATTTGCTTTACATTTAAAATTGAATTTGGAAAGTATATTAAATATTTTTCATTTCTTAATTTTTTTTATATTAATATACTAGTAGCGACAAACCTTCTTTCACGGATTTTGTCGCTGTTAGTAACGATCAGATCTGAAGGATATGCATTTTATTTTTAAATTATAATTTTCATGATTTTCGCGATTTTTGCGGGCTATTCGCGATCGGATATGATGGAGGTATATTCTATAAGACACCTGTACCCGTCAATCTTAACATAATTGAATTTTATTTTTTTACGGTTTTCACGGACTTTGTCACGAACTTCGCGGATTAGTTTCGCCCATATTTGAAGGGGTTGAATTTATGTTTAGGTTATTATTTTTTTTTTTATAATAACATCGCCACCTGAAGGCTCCAAACTCAGAACTAAAACCTAAGCGCGAGCTTTAATAATATATGTTAGAAGTTTGGAGGCGTTCAATCAAATAGTTCGTGATAATAGCGCCACCTAAGCCTAAGCACTAATTTTAGATTTATTATAATTTTATTTTAGATGTCTCAAGACATTTCCTCAAATAGTTTTCCTTAAAAAGGGACATAATAATCAATTTTATATATTTAGATGATACTGTTGTACCGTCGTAAATTTAACGGAGATCACCATTAAACCTAATGATTTCTATAATTGTCATTGTAATCTTTTTTTTTATTGCGAACTATTAGAACTATTAAATGACCAAACCTGAAGCTCAGAAATTAAAATTTTATAATTAAAAAAAAAAGCAAATATAAATTCAACACAGAGTCTATAATAGTTTTTTTTTTACCATTTCATTTTCAGACTCATAACTAAGTGGCCAAAAAAATTTCTTATAATCTTTTGTAAAATATTTCTTAAAACCGATTGTAAAAAACTTTACTAGCAATAATAATTAAATGTCAATGATGCAAGAATGAGCTAACTGACATTCTCTGTACTTACTATCATTTGATTTTGTGTTGCAAATAATCACTTTTTTTTTAGAATATATTTAAAAAAACACGAATGAGGGCAATTCAAACATTTGGCTTTTATGATTCTGAGGTTATAATTTCGTAATGCAACGTGTTAAGTATGTACACTCATTTTTAAATCACAACAATATAATGCAATTTTTGAAAACAATGTATTATTCTTCAATTGGAAGAGAATTAGTACACAATAGTGTAATATAAATAAAAACTTAAATTATTTTGTTTTATAAAATTGTCACTTAACACGTTCTTGCATTAGGGCGCCTCTTTAATGTTGTTAATAAAAATATAAGTTAATGGAAAATTTAGTTTTTTTTTTAAATAAACCATTTGCTGGAAAATAAAATAAATAGGTACCACTGTTGGCTTTTAACAATTTGAAAAAAAAAAAAACAAAAAAAAACAAATTTTATGAAAAATTTATCTTAAAATTTTCTATGCAATAAAAAAATATTATATGTATATTTGTTTTGAGAATTTTATATTTTGTTATTAAACATAGGTACTTTAAAAAACCCATAAGTTTATTTTTACAAAAATCAAATATTATGTATTTTGTAAATATATAAAAAATAATAATTTCTATATCTTATTTAAGTTTCTTTTTAAGGTAATAATATATAAGAATATAAAATATAACACTTGTCTTCATTGATTCTTGTTGCATAGTTTTCTGAATATTATTTATTAAAAATTCTCAATAGGTTATTTTCAATTTAAAATTACACAATATTCTTGCCATTATGGGGTACCTAGTATGATGTTTATTGTATATGTATATTAAATTAAATTCCTATTATTTTAATATTATATATACATATACATTTTTTTATCCCACCTGTGTATTTTAGGCATTGAAAATATTATTTTATAAATATTTTTTGTATCAATTATTTCTATATTAAATTTTTCAATTTTAATTGATATTAAATGAAATAAAATTAATATTTATTTATTAGTTCGAATTCAAATTTATTATTATCTAAATATGCATAAAACTATAAACACAGAGTTTAATATAGAATTTAATGAATATAGAAAGGAACACTGTATATATATTATAAAGTGAATTATTGTTCTGATTTGTGCCTCTTTGTATGATTATTATTTTTTTTATAATAAAAAACTTTGAAAATTTCTTATATGTTTAAGATTGAAATTTGAATATTCCTCAATCTTAATATTATTATTTAGTTGAAAATATTTGAAAGATAAAGAGTTGAAATAAACGCATTCAAAATATATGCTATTTTATTATTATGCTGTGATATTTTCTTCATAAATATTTAGATATAAAAGAATCATCTTTGTTAAAATTATGCCTTTTCTATCAGTCAGAAGAAAATATGGTATATGTCAGTGTGACCGTTTGTCACTAAAATCTTGTAATTACAAAATTTTAGTTCGAACGATTTTCTCTAACTAAAGAACGTTTAATCTTGTTCGCTAAACTTGAACCAATATTAATAATTTTTTGTTTACAATATTTTATTATTTTAAAAGTATTCAACATCTTATTGTGATCCAACTATGCCTGCGAATGAATTTCAAAAAAAATTCCCTTATATTGTGCATAAACCGTTTGGAAAACAGGATCCATACATCATTTATGAGATGTTCTTTATATATATATATATATATATATATATATATATTTATGTATATATATATTTATATTTATTGAATTTCTCTATTTTATCTTGTACAAGAACGTTTTATAAAATTTTACATAATTAAAAAAACATATTTAGCACCAAAAGGTTCAATTTAAGTGGCATGTTCCACCAGTTTTATTATTACCTCTAAAAAGTTTGTATATTAAAAGTAATGAACCCTCGGGGAATATTTGTTTTTTAAATGCATACAACGAACTAATGCACTTTAAATGTAGTATTTTCTTCTCGTAATATTATAATGTCATTGCCATTAGCAATGCATTTGTTACTTTAAATTAAAAATTATTGAAATATGATTGAATTAGGTAATTTTTAGGGAAAAGTTTCTTCTTGAACGTGTAACGCAAAAAATTTCAGTAGAAAAAATTTCAAAAAAACAAAAATGTACGATAATTTAGTTTAGGCAAATTTCCAACACAAAAAACTTTTAATTAAGTTCTTCAAAAAATAAATGAGCTCTGATTCAAGTGATCACATAAAATGTTTTTATTAAGAAGCAGACGTGAATATAAAAATTTATTTTTTAAAACAAAAATTAAACTTTTATAAGTTTGTTTTTAAATTTTACTCTCTGCTTTTATTTCAAGCTTATTAGACTTGCCTATAGTTTAGAAATCTTAAAAATTAAACTATACATATATTTCAAATATATATAATTATGTTGAAGATGTTGTCATAAAACTTTTTAGCACAATTTCAAATATAGCTATTAGAATATTTATATCTTAGAATTTATGCCTATGTCTAGTACAGTAATCTTTTTTTTATAGTCACACCATTAAACATTAAAGTGAAAATTAAAATTCTCTCATAAAAATGGCTTATTTTCAGTTTCTATATAATATGTATAACTTAATTAAATTATAACTTATAGCCTGTAGGTATAGGTGTGAATATTTATTCCATTTAGAATATAAACAATTTTAAATTTAACACATTTAGACATATAAATTGTCTATAATGCCAAATTCTATTATAATGCCAAATTCTATTATACATAGTTTATTTTTATAATAATATTTTTTAAATTCTAAAAAAAGGCGTATAAGATTTTTTTTATTTTATTTTCATTATTATAGTAGTCAGACATATTATTAATGACTTTGTTTATTAAAAATTTTTTATGTCTGTTAAACAAGAATATTCGCTTGGTTTTTTTTTTAATGTTGATGATGTTGGAAAAAAAACCAAAAAAAAAAAAGAAAAGGAATTCATTCATTGAATTATTTTTCAATTATTAATGGCTTTAACTTTTATTATACATGTAATACATATACAAGAAGTATATAATATAAACTATTATTATATGTATACAATTTTCAACCAAATCACGAAGCAATTTAACTGCGGAATAAATTTATTATTTTATTTAAATAATAAATTTAATGTTCAAGTCGATTGTTGTATGAAATTTGTTAATTATTTAAAGTCGATTATGGTCTCGTAAAATTTTCATTTTTTACCACATTTTTTACATGCTTAACGTAGTATTGCCACTCTTGATAGTAGGTTTGTTTTTAATTATACTTTTTTTTTAAAGTAAAATCATCAATGAATATATTGGCTGTTTGTAAACAAATTTTAATGACCCAACGTCAAAATAACTATTTTATAATACATCATTGATACAATATCATTGCGTAAATTTTAATTACATATTTCTCCCTTAATGTTTTAATAAAATTGATGTGTAAGTAAAATTTTCCGAATATGATAGGAAAGCACTTTTTATTTATATAAATTTTTTTTTTTAAATATATTAAAATTTAATCAATATTATAGTTCTTTTTCATAAAAATCATTGGAGCCATTTATGTGTGAAATTTTTTCCGGTTGTTGAAACCTCTTAACTTAAAGCAATGTATAGTTTAATATTTTATTTTATTTTATTTTAAATAAGTCAAAAAAAAAAAAAAACAACTTTAAAAACTATGTACCATTTTATTAAATGATTGAGTACAAAATTGTGCATTTTATTATGAAAAAATCATAAAAAAAATTCTTGCATATATAAATATATATATATAAAATTCATATTGAATTGAATTGTTAAGAGTTTTTAAGAATTTTATGTTTTATTATTCGATTACTAAAAATTCAAAATATGACTAAAATCAAATTTAGCAGAAATGATTTTAAGAAATATTGAAAAGAAAATTTTGAGGAAACTTGAAAAAATTTTAAATAAAATAAAAATTATTATTTTAAAAATATAATAATGAAAGAAAAGTCCACCAAAATGTCTAACATCAAGTTGGTTCTAAGTTTATTTAGTTTATTGTGATTTAAATTTTATTCTGTAGGAAAATATTTTCAAGGGTTTTGTTTATTTTATCCCTAAATTAAAGAGTATTATCCAATTGTATACAGAATCGATATAATATATTCCAGTAGATAAAGTTAAAACAAAATTGTAAGATAATTACTATATATTAGTGACAAAATAAAAAAAACTTGTAAATCGAAATATCTCGTTAAATAAATATGAATTGAATTGAAATAATAATGAAGGGAAAATTTGCGTTTGAAATATTTAATTATTTGAACTTCTTTATTTATATTAAATCTATATATTCAAATTAAAATAGAAAACAGCTTTTTTAATAGCAGAAATAAAAACAAAAATTTAAAAAAGTTTATATTGAATTTCAACATTATATTTAATACATATAATTTTGTATATATGTAAGTTTTACGTAAATTATGTACATTGTACAATATACACTTTTATACACTATGTATTAAAACTTATTGAGCAAATATTAAATTTTTTCGCTTAAGTAATTTTATCCTTCTTAGTTTTTTTACATGTTTAAAAAAACAAAAAAATTACAAAAAATCCGACATGTCAGAATTTATTTTTTAATATGTATGTATTTTCAATTTTCATTTTTGAAAAAAAAAAAAAAAAAAAATTACCTAATTTAATTCTTCTTTTTTTTTTAAACAAAAATCACATTCCTTTTTTTTTTTCTCAAACAAAAATCACATTCCTTTCTTATGGGGCAGTTAAAATGAACATAAATAAATACTACACGTTTTGATGTGTGCTGAGAAGGAAAAAGAACATTAAAGAAAAATAATAAAATAAATAATACTATATTTTACTTTTGTTATGTGTGATTGGGATACGATGTATCTACAATTAAATTTTCACCAAAGTGCATTGAAAATGCTTTCATTAAAAAAATATAGCATATATAAGTAAGTTGTGAACAAAATACAATTTTTTTTTATGATATTCTTATGTTTTTATTATATGTAAATAAATAATTTTAATGCTGTCAAAGTATAATAATTCATAATGCTGTCAGTTTTCAATGTGTGGTTATTGTGGTAATAATATTTTACTAATTGCAAATGTGTATAATGGACTTGGAATTTTTTATGTTTTCTTTAGTACGTTATTATTGAAGAATTTTTGAGTAAATCGAAAATAATATTTTACAATTCATATTATTTAATATTTATATATTTATGATTCTCTATCATTCTGTTTTTTTGTTTTTTTTTTTTGTGGAAAAGTTAGTCGACGAATGTTAATAAAAATTCAATAAAAACCATTTACATAAAAATATTACATTTAAATATACTTTTTTATAACTTTTTTATGCATTTTATATTATTATTACAAGTAATTTAAATAAATTAAAAATTTTCTTTGATGCTAGGTAGGTATATATAATAAATATTGGTATTTACCAAAATGTACTGCTGAAATTTTTATTGAAATTTTTATATTATAAAAATATTTTTGTCATTATTATGTGTGCACATATTCAAAATGGGTTTTGAGTGTAACCGAAATGTAAAAAAAAAAATAAATAAAAATTCATTGAATTGATTTATTAACTTCGTAAAAGAGTTTTAGTTATATATTTTTTTTCTGATTAAATTCTAAAATTTATTCATTTTTAAATGTTGAAATAAATTTTTTTTTTTTTTAATTTTTCAGTCATGTGGATTTTTATTGGCGACAAATTCAGCAGTGAAGTCAGGAAATTGATGGGAATAAAATTTCAATTGCAATCATTTTAAAGTGAAATCAAAAATACAAAAAAATTTTCAAGCGAATGACTGGATGAGTGGTGAAAGTTTGTGTTGTGACATTTGTAAAAAAAAATGTTAGAATAATCCTTAAATTGACCCCTTACTTAGAAAAATCCTTAAATTGACCCTTTTAAAAATTATTATTTTAAAATAATAATCATTGAATATTTTATTTTTTCTTTCAATATTCAAAATATATTATGTCTTTGCTGAAGCTACAGCTGAAGTAAGACTAAAAGCCATAGGATAAATCGGGAAAAAAATGAGGTCAATTAAACTTTGTGCACTAATTACAACTCGGAATAAATAATAATACAACCAAAGTGAACATACATACAATACAATACGTAGTTTTATTTGGGTTTATTAGAAAGCGTTTAGATAATTTGAAAAATTTAGAACAAATATCTATATTGTTATCCTTGCTATTATATTAATAACATTTGTGCAAATTATGCATTTTATAGATATTTGTGTTGATTCAAATTCAATACATAATTTCTTTATCAGACGATATTTATGTGTTACTTTCTTATGGAAATTTTTCTGATAATTATTATTTATAGAAAATTGTTATACTAAAAAGTAAAGTTATGTAAATAATTTAACACAATTAAAACTTCAATTTTCTTTCAAAGGCAACCTGTGTTTATTTCATTTACTCATTATAGTCATTAGCATTTATTTACTCCCTAGAGTAGAAATTTTTACGTATAACTTTATTGGAATTATTATTGAAAATATTTATATAATTATAATGTGATCATAGTCGAAATTTATTCTGATCGTTGATGTAAGGTATTATTTGAAAGGCACTAAAAAATTAGAGTTTCAATTTACACACATGTACAAATTTATTAAAAAAAATCATATTATTATGTTTATATTTATAGATAATCTTTTTTTTTTTTTAAAGGAACTTGAATTTAATATTTATACACTCTTTGAAGGTATACTACTCGAGAACTGGAACTGCAAACAGTTCACCCACTTTGACTAATAAAATTTTTAATACTTATGTAACTTTAGATAATTTATGTATAGACGCTTTTGTCACACTTTTTATGAAAACAAAATTTATGTTTGTTCTTTATTTAATTTTTTTTTTTAAACAAATATTTATTTTGTGCTTTTAAAGCATTATCTTATTATGCATGTTATGTATTTTAGCTTGAAGAACTAAATTCATTTTCCTTGTGAATTTTGTGCAATTCTTGTTGTGCATTTTCAAATAACTGAAATATATTATTTCACTTTATAAGCAAAGTAGGTAAAATTTAATATAATATATACGTACATGTACATATTTTATAATTTAAAATAATAAGTTCATTATGTTTTTCGAAAATATATATATGTCATTATATATAGCTTTCAACATTATTTTTTAAAAAAAATTAAATTTTTAAGAAATAGAAATCTTTTAATAAGTTTGTGAAAAATTACTTAAAGTTTGTTTTCTTATTAAAACTTTTATTTTTGGTAAAAATTTGGAAAAATAATAATAATAAACAAGTTTTAAAGAAAATTCAAGTGGGTGTACATAAATAAATCACTTTTATTCAGAAATAATAATTGTTATTCTATATCACTTATGGGAAATGATAAAGCAAATTTTTACTATTTTATTTTCAATTTAAGAAAAATAAAAAATACAAATTTTCTGATAAAAACACCTTCTTTTTATCACTGTTCATATATTTTATTTTATTCCTCAAGAATTCTTCACATAATATTTATTAAAACCCTGGATAAAATTACGTCAGTTCACTCAAATAAAGGTTTTTATTTCTTCCTTAAATGTAATATGCCCAGAATGTTAAAGGCAACATTTTTTATTTAATCCAATGATATACAATTTACATAAATACAGAAAGAAAATATATATTATGTAAATAAAAATGTTGAAAGTAATTTCTAATTCCTTTGTATCAAATTACATATCATTATTCATAAGTAGGATTATATTTTCATTTTACAAGAATATTTGGATTTATGATATTTGATGTTTTTCAGCAATCCAATTTTGAAAATATGAAATAAATAATAAATAAAATAAAAATCATATATGAATGTCAGTTTAAGATAGGAAATGTAATGAAGTTAAAAATAAATATTAAACCACATAACACTATTAAGAAAGACAGATAGAATTTAAAAACGAATTTATAGTATAGTATTATTACATCGTATTGGTTGAAGCATATTTCAAAAAAAAATTTTGTTTGTTAATTTTGAATTAATATAATTTTCATATTGATATTTTTGAAGCGTCATTTTAAGTGAAAGATTAAAGTTAAAGAACTTTTTATGTCGACGTTTCGTTTAAAATTTTTAAACTACTATAGACCTAATTAAAAATATTATTTTAATAAGAAGAAATTAACAAATATAAATGAAAGGTTGACATAAATTAATAAAGTTCAGTAAATGTATTTCGTCGGATGCACGATTCTTTCTAAAATCAAGTTTTTAAATTATATAAATTCAAAATTAACAAAAATTTTGTAAAATTCCATCCGATTTAGATTTAGGAATAGAATTTTTCCCCCATGTGAATTACGTACACGAAATTCAAGCAGTTTTTTCACAAGAAATGAAAAAAATTAATTATCAATTATTATTCCCGACAAACAATTATGACTCAATTATTTCAAAGTATATACAACATATAGTAGTTACCTACTTAATATTTCCACTAAATTTATGAACATTATAATTTTTTTTTTAAGTAGGTAAAATTTTTTTATTAAATTTTTTATTTATTTTTTTTAATTTAACCATTTAAACATGTGTTAACAACCGTGTTTTTTATGCAACCTTAACAATTTTTCCTGTTTTTTTATTTTTTTGTGTAACTTATTTTGTTTTGGTGTGAATAACTGTTTAAAAACAAATTTCTATAAGAAAAAGCTCTATAAATTCTAAATCTCATAAATATATATATTTTTTTTAACTCGACGCCACGGTTTATAGCTTTCTTTCAAAAGAAATAATTTTTTTAAAGATACTATTAAATAAACGTCTATTATTTACATTTAAAAGAGAGAAAATATATGTATGAGTAATAAAAGAATAAAATATGAATAGAAATGGCAAGAAATTTTCTTACATTTTTTTTTTAATAGAATGCCAAATTCAGGCATCCTTAAAATCTGGAAAATGTAACAATATTTTTTAGAAACAATTTTTTTTTCTATACTCATTTCTTAAGGATGTTATTACATTCAATTTTTATATCCTTTTCAAAGATTTGCATATAAATATTAAAGAAAGAACGAAAAAAACAACAAAAATAAATATCTGAAAAAAAAAAAAAATTTATGGCCAATAATTTTTATTTTTTTTTTATACAATTTTTTTTTTTTATAATGTTAGCGATTTCTTGAGAGAGAGAGAAGTAATGTTATTTTTTAAACATCAAAAGGGTTGTTGTTAATAGCCTGGTGATAGTATAAGTTTCAATATTATGACGGCTATTTAAAATCAGATATTCTGTTATTATATTTTTTTTTCAATTTATGATGTTAAAATAAAATACAAAATTTTTATATAATTTAGGTATTAAAAAATTGTTAAATCGTTATGTTACCAGATTGTTTACGATATTACATTTTGTTAATTTATGTTGGATAGAGTTCTAATTCTGATAATGTTATAAATTAAATTTTTTTTTTTTTTAATAATTTAATAATTTCGATTTAGTCATTCGAATTCGATCTTGAAACTGTGCCGTTTTTGCATAACACTTATTCTTACTTTTACACGCTTATTTAAACATCGTCAAAATGATATATTATTAATGACATTTGAGACAATTGGAAGCTGATAATATAAATTACTCTGAACTTCTTTACAAATCAGTGGCAAAGGAATATTATGATTGTATGTATTCTATTTTTAAGCGTATCTCAAATGTTATCAGTTGAGTTTTGAAGCTTATCGTGGTACAACTTTAAATCAGATTTTAAGATATTCATTCGATTTAATTTGCTTTGCATCTGATCAGATAACATTTATTTTTTGTCTATAATAAATTGTGTAACACCAAACTGGTTTGTTATATAATGCTAAATAGATGCTATTTATATGCTATGAAAATGAATGTTATAATCCTCATCTTCAAATTGTTCTAAATTTGGAATTATTTTGAATTTTGTTTTTATTATTAGCTACATATATTTATGAACATAATAAAGAAAAACAAAAAAACAAAAAAAAACTATTAAAACTAAACATTTTCAATCTTCCTCGATGGATTACATAAATTATTTTTAGCATCACTTAGTTTATTAAATATAATTTATGCTTAAAATAATGAAAAAAATTTTCAAAACATCTAAATAAAAATATTACATAAGGTAATATTTTTATTTACAATAGTACTATAAATGTATGTAAGTATATAATAAAAAAGATTGCTAAAAAAATATTTCCAAAAATTATATGAAAAGTATTTAAAATGCTTAAGGGCTGTTTCGAGATACAAACCATTTTCATTTTTTTTAATTTCTAGGCATAATGAATTTTTTTTTTTATTCTACACCTTCTACACGAATATAATATAATATCTTATTAAAATATTGTAATGACAAAATCAAATTTATTTTACATATGGATATCTACTTAAAGTTTTGTTTTCGGATTAGATTTTCAGAGGAAAAGGATTTTGATTATCTTTATGCTTTTAAATACAGTGAAACCTGCCTAAGACGGAACCGCAACGGACCGGAAAATAGTTCCGTCTTAGGCAGTTTTCCGTCTTACACGGGTTGATTTGAAAGGAAAAATCAAAAATCAACAAAAAAAAAGTTCCGTCTTATACAGGTTTCCGTCTTAGACAGGTTTCACTGTAATAAGTTTCTGTAGAAATTAGAAATTTTTCACAGTTCCTGTTAATGAATATATTTACGGACAGTTTTGATTAAGTATTTGAATTTTATATATTTTATCTATTATGTATATAATTCTATAATATTTATCTCATTTACCTTAAATTCAAACCAAAGAATTTTTCAACCTTTAAATCTTTACTTTCCATTTAGAAGTAAAAAAAAAAATAAAAATTTATGAAATAGTTTTCAAAAAACCTTAAAATGTTTCTTTTCCTAAAAATATTCTGTGTATAATTTATGTAAAGGAAAAATATTATTTATAAAATAAGGAAAAACTGGAAAGTTAAGTGATCTTTATCTTTACATATGAATGTTCTTTCATCATAAATGTATGTATTTGTAAAATAACAAATTTTTTATATATATATAGCATCAGAGTATGTGAACTTTCTCCATTTCTATTGTATTATATGCTGTATATTATATTGTCCTTTTGAGTTCCTATTTATATCCTATATACGTACATTTATAATACACATAGTTAGCATAATATAAATTTCTTTATCATAAAAATGTAAGAAAGATACAAAAATAAATATATAAAATTGAAGGAAAATCATTTAGGTACATTTAAACATTTTGTGTATCTAGTATAAAGGGATGAAGCTTTTGTATTATTTGTAAATAAATTTAAAAAGCCGAAAAAATAAATTAGATACAGACAAGTAAAGTTTATATTTTTGATATGGATAAAATAAAGAATTATAAAAAAAAAAATCTTATTCCAGTTATTTGAGTTGTAGAATTAAGTTTTTTTTTGTGCAGTAACATCATATCTTTTAAAAAAATTGAGAATATGAGGGAGTATTGTATTCGATTTTTTGACTTTTAAGAATTCGATATTAATCTAAGACACAATAACAATATTTAAGGAACTGATATATTTTATTTAAGGGTTTGTACAGTTCGAAATGTTAAAGTAAATTATAATTAAAACATAAAATTTCTTTATTTCTGGCAGTATTTTTTCAAAATCTTGTCTTAATTATTAAATATATAACGACTGGTCTAAAAATTTAAAACAAACGTTAATATATTCATGAAGCAAACGTAATTTTAATTTTTATTGTTTTTCAAGTGTAATAGTAGATTACAATACATGTTAAGAAAATTTGTTATTCTTGCGAGTTGTGTATACACACAAACACATAGACACGAGTCATGTCGTCATAATATTGACGAGTGTCTATGTGTTTGTGTGTATACACAACGAGCTGTATAACAAATTTGATTAACATGTATTGTATACTGCTTTAATGTGCATGGGAGAGGGAGTTGAAAACAATACATTTACAATGAAAAAAATAAACAAAAAAGTTCAAAATGAAGCAAGGAAATAAAATTTAATTAATATGGGAAGTAAATTTATTTCTCGAAATGATTTCAAACCGGATGATTTAAGATCAGCTAATTCCTAAAATATTAAAAAAAAATTAGTAATTTTTCAAAAAAAAATTATTCATTTTCTTTTTTGCAAAAAAAAAAAATCGAATAATTTTTTTTTTATTATTTAAGGAACTAATGGTCTTCTTAAATTTTATTTAATTTTATTTTTAATTATTAAAAAAAATAATAATAATTTTATAATTATTTTTTTTATAATTAAAAATAAAATCAAATAATAATTATATAATTATAATTTATATTTACAATAAATAATCTCCTTGTTGCTGCCATTTTCCTCGTTTGTTGATAAAAGAAAAAAAAATTCTTACTTGACATTTGACAATTGACAGCAAACTTTATAATGACAACAAAGATATTTTCAGGGTTACCATTGTTCTATTTTTATTCATTTTGTTTTTTTGAATAAAAATAAGTGCAATTTTTGAAGTGTGGTTTAAATTTTTGTACTAAAATCCAACCACACTCGTTTAAAAATTTAGTAGTAGAGGTTCGAAGATCCTTTAAAAATAGTAGATTGAAACACATGTTAAGAAAATTCATCGACTGATCGACTGGCCGCTTTTTAGAAAAAAAAAAAAATAGCCGCGTATTTTTTTATTGGTTCTTTTTTTTTTTTTTTGTTTGCTCAGAGGGAAAATATAGATTAGCTCAGAGGGAAAATATAGATTTTTAGCATTATAAACTAAGCTTTGTTTGACATTGATATGATGCATATGAGAGGTATACATTTGCAATTTTTTTTTTTTTTTGGTATTTGTCTGTATTGAAATATTGTGAGTGTGAGTGATATTATTTTTGTTTATAGTATTACGCAGTTCAAAATGAAGAATGTAAATACAATATAGAGCAATGTAAATACAATTTACATTACAGGGAAATGTAAATACAATTTACATTCCTCTATAATTGCATGTGTATTGATGCATGTAATGGACCATTTACCGAGCTAAATTTGCGAATGTAAATACAACTTACCGAAGCCCTGCGCATTAAAATAAATTTAAAAAAAATTTGTTATTGTTATTCCGAATAATACTACAATTATAAGAAGAGATATATTAAAAAGCTTACAAGCTATTTATTTTTCCTTGCTATATAAATAGCTGTTCTTGCTAAAGTCATCCTACTAGTCATCATACTAGTTCGATTTGATCTTTATTCAAAACAACGGAAGCTGTTATCTATTTTTTCCAATGTACAAATTATTGCTACGATGATGGGTCCGAGAGTTGTTTGATCTAATTATTTCATTTTAATGACTGTTCAAAATATATTAACGTCAAATCAAATTATGTTCTGAATTTTAGCAAACAAGTTTATTATTATATACAATATTTATTTTTCTTCTGTTTTTTTGAGTGGGAATTAATTGTCATTTAATTATTGATTGGTTTCCTTTGGGAAAAGTATATTTACATTAATAACTTGTTAGTAATAAAATAAACATAATAAATATCTTGTAATTTTATATCTAGTTTCTATGTATATAGTTTAATTTCAACTGAATTGAAATGAATTAATCTTTTCCTTTTGATTATTAGAATTTTCAATCTACAAATACAATAAATAGTACTTATTCTTATATATATATAATATACATATATTATATGTTTGTATATATGGAAAGCTTTAAGACCAAATAAATTAAAGAGTTCTGTTTGTTTGAAAATATATATAAATTTTTCCGAAAAAGATAAATCTGTAGGAGCTAAATATAATTTATTATATTAATATCTTAAATATAAATTCTTTACATAAGGAATGAATATAGGTAAATTAAATTCAATTAAATAATATAAGATACCTAAATTTATTAATATGAATAATAACAACTTAATAATACAATTCAGTTTGGTTCAACACTATTAGATAATCAAACATACATATACGAGAAAATTATGAATTTACATTATATTAAAGTTTATTACACAATGTGCATTTAATATAGTTAAGTTACTACTATTAATTTAAAATATATGTATATCAAACAAAGTTAAATAAACGTTTCAGTAATTAAAATAAGAATGTTTAGTAAAAGATCAATAATTTTCGCTAAAAAATAAAAAAAAATTAAATTTTCACTTTTCAGAGAATAAATTATATGGAAAATTTGATTCCTTAAATTTTGTACAGCGATTAAATATTTTAAAAAAGCATATCTACGTACAGATTAGGGTATTTAAATAAGGATAGGTGTGGTATTTTAACTTTAGAGGCACAGTAAGAAAAATTGAATAGTGACCACGTTGCTTACTGTATAAACAAAAATATATTTGTAAGAGAAGATTTGCAGATCATGCGGTCATTTTGAGTTCTTGACTGGGATTTGGTTACTTGGTTATTCCTAATCAAAAAATTGTTGCTGCTAATAATATATAGTGCTAATCATTTGAATGGCTCTCATTCGAAAAAGTATGAAGGTTAAAGTCACCTTATTAAGTAAGGTTCTTTCATCTGTGATAAATAAATAAACCTTGATATCGCAATGAGAATGTGAAACTTAATAAAACATTTTTGGTACTCTTTAAGAACTCTTTTTTCATTAAAGTAAATTACAAAAAAAAAAAAAAATAACTTAATTTTATTTTGACCTTAATTTTTCTTTTATTTAACAATTTACACCCATAGGATATCCATATTACAGGAAAATATAATTAATCATTATGAAATTCTTATTGTTTTATTCAATAAATTTTTAGTTACATATATACAAAAAAAGTATCATATGTTCACCAATGGTCTAGTTAACAATTTTCGAATCTCTAAATAAATAATGATAAATTTTGTTTTGGTTGAGAGACTTAATAAAATCTGTCAGAAATTCATTATTATATTATTTTAAATATTGTATATATGTATATATAACTTTTTGACCTCAAAATTGTATAGGAAAATGATATTGTTTCATTCTCTTATGACATAAATTTTTATTTTTTGTTTTTGAAAAATTGAGATTCATAAAGTAAGAAAAATGATTCTCAAGGCATGTATGTTGTGTGAAGAAAAATATTTATGTTAATTTTATTTAATTTTATTTAGTGTCAAAATTTTATTTTTTTTAATTTATAATTTGGGCATATTATCAAGATTAGTTTGAATTAAAAGCTGTCAACTTATAAAAGCTGTGAATGATATCGGTGGTATTCAAATTTGACAGAACAAATATTGTCTAATAATTATACAAGAATATTATTGATTTATGTATAGTTGCGTACTACAATACAATCCATAATACTCGTGCCCAAGTTTATAATATGTTTTTCTTTATAATATTTTAGATCCTTTTTTGATATATTTGTTCCAAAATCTATCTATAACCTTCTTAATTATATTTTTTAATTAGAATTATGTAGCTACAGATACATATTATTATCAAAATTTACGTTAAAAATGTTTAAAAATTAATCAACTTTAAATTAGAAAATATTGTAACTTTTATTTTGAATCGGGATCGGGTCGTATCTTAATACCGATTCTAAAACTTTATATATACCAATTTAAAGCATGAAACATTTGACTTTAAAATTGTTTAAATCGGCTTTTGCATAAAATTTTCCTACATAATCCTTCCTAAATATCAATTATATTTCAAAATTAATTATATTTAATAAAGATCTAAAGCTATAAAACTACAGCAAATTAATAATTCAGAAAATCAATGAAAAAGAAAAGTTATCGAATTTTAAAGAAAAGCTAACAAGTCTTTATTTATACATATATAAGTGAATAAATATAACAATTTATCGCATTTAAGTAAACCAATTCTATGTGGCCAAGTTTTATTGGATCACTGGAAATAAAGACAATAAAGCAATACACAATCCATAAAACTTTGATAGGAAAAAAAAAAGCGGATGTTCAAGAAATACGATATAAAAATTGATAGGTTATTTGCTGTTTTGAAATATATTATATCTCTTGAATTTTGCTTAAGGGAAAATCAAATAAATACACATAATATTATAAAATAAAAAACTTTTCTTATTTGTTTATTTTTCCTCAAGAAAAAAAAAAAAAAGAATTTTTTAAGACAATTGTCAATCCTAAGTTACACCTAAAACATTTTTACTATCAGATATCAAATAAACCATCAAGAAAAACATTTTCAAAATATCCATTAAATCTTAGAGATTAATTTACGGCTAAACATTGGAATTTATTTTTAGGAATATTGGTATCGATTTGTCTTTATGTAAGGTGTATTAGGTACCCTATGTATATTATATGTTTGCTTTTAAAATTTTCAACAAAAAAATAAAAATTAGAAATTTAATGAATTACGTGCACATTTTTCAGTATAGTTTTTGGTTTTGGATATTAATGCGTTTTTAGAGGTTCTTAGAAGATATTCAGAATTTTTAAATATTATATTGATAGTTTAAAAAAAACAATTATGTATCTACGAATAACACCAGATAAAGGATAATAGACACAGAAAAATTTTTGATCCTGTTTTTTTTTATATTCCTTAAATAGATACATATTTCAATTCGATGTCAAAGGCTTCTAATCAAAATAAATATACCTAATATATTTTTTTTCTTAAATGTTGTTAAAAAAAATATATATGTATGTATTCATGTACATTTGCAAAGAATCATATGACATTTATATGTAAATTGATTTTTTTTTTTCAACATGAGGAAATTTTAAATGTTTTCTTTTTGGGTATACTTCCGAATAAAATTTATAGTATATTCTATACATAAGTACATAGTTTGCCAGAAATGCTTATTTTTACAAATAAAAAGGAATTTTTGTTTATAATGGTAGGTATCTCTATACGTAAAATATATGCACACATTGTGGTAATGAATGATGATGTGTAAAAATGAAGCACTTCAATTGAAATATATGTATATATACATATATATGCATATGTAATTTATACATGCTTATTAAGATGGGTTATTTAAGCTAATAAATCCAATTTTTTTTTTCATTATCATTATGTTTACATTTTCGGTTCACTTTATTGGAAAGCCATAAACTTATATTTTTTTTTTTGTTATTTCCTAGTACTTTATTTAGAAGAAACTGAATTTATTGAATACAATTTATTTATGTAATTTTTTTTTTCAAAGTATAATTTTTTGAAATGGTTAGGATTTTCTATGATAATAATATCAAAATTTAGTATTAGAAGCATTGGCTGAAAAGATTGAAATAAAGGTGTCAAAAAGTTTTATTGAAAAAAACACAATACATAAAAACGAAGTTTTTAATATAAATCCGTATTTATATGGGATCTTTTAACGGTTTTTATTTGTTGTGTACTATTTTTACTCTCTAGCTCTCGATTAAAATTCCTTAAAAACAACCTTTCCTGAAGTTTTTCTATAATGTATTGTCACCAACTACGAGTTAATATATAAGATTTAAAAGTAGGCCCAAAATCTATAAATATATGTATAATTATAAAGACTTTTTTTCATTATTAGAATAGCAAGAATAGGAGATAAATATTTGTTTTTGATGAAAATTTTTGAGATATTTTTTTTTTGCATTGTACTTAAATAGATTTTAAAAATATTTTTGTGGGACTTCAATAATGTTAACATAAGTAATAAAGTATACAAATTCTTAATATTCGAGTTACAGTAAAAATTGATTTTAAAAGAAATGTTTCCGCAAGTTTGATCAATGATCGGTGATATTTAGATTTACAATTGCAAGTACAATTGAATATTTTTTTTTATTTAAAAAAATGGCCAATATTTAGGCAGATCCTATATTTCAATGTGTCGAAAAAATTGTTATTATTAAATTTTATTTTTATAATTATATAACAATATTTGAATAAAATAGTTTTCCTTAAATTAATGTTTTACAAATGATTCAATTTATGTTATTAACGTCAACATATGTATAGTCTAATCATCTGTCAATATTAATATATAAATATATAAATGTATTTCTTATTATACTTACTATCTGTTTTTAAAAGAATTTTTATATTTCATTTCAACAAAGAAATATTTTACAAACCTGGCAAAACGATTTTAATAAATCTTTTCCCAACAAAAGATATATTGGAATAATATAGAGGTATGTATACATACATTATTTTATATTTATTTGACTGTTACCGAATTTACGATATTGTTGAATGAAAATAAATCGATTTTATTTTTATTCAATTACCTACCTTTGGAAAATTTGTAATTTAAAAAAGAAGAAAAAAAAAAGAATTTTTCTATAAGCATGATAAGAAATCCCACAAATTTTTGTACAAGAAAAAAAGATTTTTTTTATTTTGAAAATTGAAGTTTTTTTTTTTTTGAAAAGTTTTCCTTTAACTAATTTTATTGTGGGTTATAAAAATAAAGAGGCCTTTAAAATGAAAACCCCATGTAATTTTTAACAAAAACTTAATATAACCTTCAAAAACTGTTTTGGAATTAGAAATAAAGTATTAAAAAATTTTGATTGTTTTATTTTATTGATTGATAACATAATATATAAAATCACATTTAATACAAAAAATAAAATAATCACCTAGAGGAATTTTATTTTTATACCAATAAAATCCCTTTTTACGTTTCCCTTATACTAAAAATAAATTAAATATTTAGGGCATGGAAATGATACGTATTTAAAAACATTGTTACAAAATCATTTCTTTTGAAAACACATATGTACTATACAAAAATTCTTTATTAGGGAAAAAAGAAACGATAGACAAAAATTCAGGACCAATTCCTACACAACTATATAATTTCTAACATAAATCGAAAAATATTAAATCAAAAACATTAAAAATACAACAATAAATTGGGTATATGAATGGCCTCGACAAGACAATGCTATGTTGTAGAAAAGAGTAATGTTAAAAAAAAGTTAGAAATATTTTGGAACAGTGTTAATTTTTTTTGTTTGGAAGAACAGCAAGATATACCTTGAGTTTGAATCGGGCTCTAAGCAATTTGCTATACAATGACAAATTATATTCATTTGCACTAGTCCCAATCTCCCAATAGAACAAAAATTATATAATCCAACATTATTTTTTTTCCAAATTTTATTCAATAAAATATCCTAATTTTACTTTGTTTAGAGTTTGTTAACATAATTAATTTTCATTAATTGCTTCTTACTCTGTTAATTGCTTAAAAAATAAAATCAATTAGCTACAGTTTATCAATTTGTGAATCATGAGTAAATTTTGAAATATAAAAATAACTAATTTTATGTTAGGGACATTCATACGACAATTATATCGAATTTAATTTAAAACAAACGCTTTAATAGCTAAAAATACCAAAGTAGAAAAAGCTTTTAATATTAAAGATACCATTTTTGGAAAAAGATATGATTACAAATTTAATTAATTTAATTTAGTTTTCTTAGATTTGAATCTAAGTCATAACAGGCAAAAGGCACCTGAAAAAAATGTGGCAACTAAAAATACATAATATAAGTATTTTATTTATATTTACATTCTATTTTTGTTATTTATTCAAGGATCTTTTAAGTATAACACTTTAATGGGGGTCATAAATAAGTTGTGCTGAATATTACATAATTGATAATAATAGAGCTATAAGTAAAGTGAACATACAGATAAAAAGGAAACCAAATCTATAATATCTAAATTGAACTTAAATTTTCTCATAAAGGCGCCGTGACATTTGTCCGCGGGACATTTGTCCGCGATTGAATTTTCTAACTTTAGCGGACAAATGTCATTTTGCAAAATGTCATTTGTCCGCGATTGATTTTTCGAATTTTTAGCGGACAAATGTCATTTTGCAAAATGTCATTTGTCCGCGATTGAAATTTTTAATTTTTAGCGGACAAATGTCATTTTGCAAAATGTCATTTGTCCGCGATTGATTTTTCAGTTTTTTTAGCGGACAAATGTCATTTTGCAAAATGTCATTTGTCCGCGATTGATTTTTCAATTTTGGAGATACTGCAGATTACGTGAACCACTCAGAATCGTCTGAAGCTTGGAAAAGGGAAGAGGGGTAGAGTCCCCCCAAATTGTTCATACATTTTGTATATGCAATTTTTTTTTTTTTGCCCGATTTGCCCCTTAAAGAGAGGGTGGTGGGGGGCGGCGGGCGGGCGGGTGGACTGGTGGTTGGTCAGTGGGATTTGAGGCTGACGCCGCAAATCCCACTGATCAACCACCAGTCCACCCGCCCGCCCGCCGCCCCCCACCACCCTCTCTTGTTGTGCCGATTCTGATTGGTTCACGTCATCTGCACTTTAGCCTCAAATTTTTAGCGGACATATGTCATTTTCCAAAATGTCATTTGTCCGCGATTGCTTTTTTTAATTTTTAGCGGACAAATGTCATTTTGCAAAATGTCATTTGTCCGCGATTGATTTTTTAACTTTTTAGCGGACAAATGTCATTTTGCAAAATGTCATTTGTCCGCGATTGATTTTTCAGATTTTTAGCGGACAAATGTCATTTTGCAAAATGTCATTTGTCCGCGATTAATTTTTATCGCGGACAAATGACATTTTGGAAAATGTCATTTGTCCGCGGCGGACAAAAGACATTTTGAATCGCGGACAAATGTCATTTTTATGTCCGCGATACAAAAACAAATCGCGGACAAATGTCCCGCGGACAAATGTCCAACCCCCGACGTACATATATAACATATTATATTATATTATTATTCAAGAATAATTTAGAACTAAATTTTTTTACGGAATTATACCAAAAAAGATTGAAATTAATATTAAAAAAACATATCATATAAAGATAACATAATTTAAAAACAATCCCTGAATATCCTATTTTTTTTTAAATGAAGCAAATATTCAGGGAGGGTTTCCGTTGTCAAAAAAAAATCAAATATTTATTTTTCATTCTATTCACGGAGAAAAATCGGAGTGTTTGAATTATTTGCAAGCTCAAAATAAATGTTAATTTTTTTTATCAATATTATATAAAAACCACAATTTGTAGAAAATGGGGAACGTATTTACTCAAATCTGTTCGTTAATAAATTAATTATTCACCAAGCTAATAATTTCCATTATTTTGAGCTTTTGTAAATTTACAATCCCGTTACGTCAAGTATAAAGAATTTATATTTTCTATTTTATACACAATAATAATTTTAGTACAGGTCACTGGTAGAGTAGTGGATTCGAATGCTAAAGACCGAGGCTTGAATCACAAAGAGTACAGTAAAAAAATAAAATAATATAAATATAAAATAATATAAATACATAAAATAAATGTTTGCTAATTTAATTGATTGATTTCGACGGCATTTTATTTTATTTTAAAAGCTAATAATTCCCGCAATTAATTGCTTTATGAATAAATGAATCGCTATTTTAAAAATGTACTGTCAGTTAGCTAATAACCCATTTCAGTGCGTAATTTTCGAATAAAATATGGTCATTGCATATATAATATGAACGACGATTTCTCTCCGTGTTTTATTTAACTTTCTTGTTTTCAATTTGTTTTTACTAAATATTTTCATTGATTTTTTTAAAGCTTTTTTGTTGAGCATATCGTAAAGAAAAGTTTTAATTGATTAAGTGATATGAATGAAATTGTTTTTTGTTTTATTATTATTTTGCTCACTTTTATATAAGTATTTCAAAGCTCTTATTTAAATACCTAGTACATATCACTGAATGTTTTTGAAACAATTTTGTCGAATAATATTGTTGGTGTTTTAAGACTTTTAACTTACCTTCTTTACAGATTTATAAAAAATTACAACTTTATACAAAAAAAAAAAACTACATATACGTCGAAAATTACTTCAAACTGCAATTCTCATTTGAAGTACAATTTATTCACATAAATTAATAAACTTAATAAAAATTTGTTAAGGAAATGTTATTTATTGAAAAAAATATATTTACAAAATAAAAGAAAAATTTTCTTTATCAACATTATTAAATTCTACATTTTATTTAGAGTTTTTATTAACTTAAGTTTCTTATATCTCTTAGCAAAATATCAAAGAAATACGAATATTCCATTCAACCAAAATGTAGTGTTAGTAAATTCTGTTATTTATTATACTTTCATTATTAAAGTATAGTACCTATATATTTTGTGTACAAAAAAAAAAAAACTTTGATAAGAACTTTATTCATTCCTAAAGTAGACATTAAGAGTATTATATGTTTTAAATTTGAGTAATATTATAGCGCAAAAAAGTATCATCATTTAAAAAATAAAATGATAGTATAATGTAAAGTTTTAAAAATAATAATGAAATAAAATAAAGGCAGTCAGTTAAAGTTGATGTTCATATAGTAATTATTTTTACTTAACACGGAAGATATAACTATGCAACATAAAATTGACATTCAAGCGTATTTTATTTACATGTGTCAATCTAGGAGTTTATGTTTTAATTTTAAGTTCGTTTAATATAAATTATTCGAAATTGAAAATTATCTTATTCCTTTAAAATGGAATAACTCGAAAGTCTTTAAAATTTGAAAAAAAAAAAAAAAAAAACAAACCCGAGCGAATAATTATGTGAGCTACTGTGTATATACATTTACATTTTAATAAGAAACAGAAACAAAAATTAAAGCGACTAGAGGCATAATTTAAAATAAATTATAGAGAATCACAAATAATGCTTATTGCAATTTTTTTTTTCTTATCTTCTTTTAATTTTAATTTACGTAATGAAAGATAATGATTTAAGATGAAACCCAATTTTTTTTTTTTGGTATATGTTTAAAATTTATATTTGGTTTTATTGAAAATTTACTTCAATTTGTGTTTTGGCTAACTTCAGAATTTGTTTTTGTTAAAGTGGTTGATGCCTTTTTTTAAATGTCACAGAAAAGCAACAGAACACAAACAATATTTCACATTATTACGATTAAAGACCAATAACTTTCAGTTCAAGTATATAATGAAATAGTCCATAATTTTATATGATTAAATTATATTATTAGTGAATCTTTAATATTTTTATCTGACTTTTCTTCTAATTAAGTTTCTCTTTTTTTTGTTAGCAATGTTCATATGTTAATATTAATAAATTTTATATAAATTTAATCCCCAATTCAATATTTCCCTTATCAATTGAGAGAATGAAAAAAATAAAATGTAATTTACCCGAAAATCTTTTACTTTCCACCGAATTTTTCTCTGTTTTTTTTTATTATTAAATTTTAATTCAAAATTCTTCAAACATTATTATCATTACAAATATTTCGTTTTATTTTGTTGATTTTCTTATTTGTTTTTCCTTCTTATCGGATTTTTTTTTAGGTATATTTTTATCATTTTTTTTAAATATAATACTGATGAAATTTAAAATTTTAATGAACACAAAAATTAAACAAGAAATTTATTTCTATTAGTTTCATTTCATTTCAAATCATATTTTTTATTAATCAAGAAATTTTTGAAGTTTTTTCATAAGTTAGTTTGTACGTTGTGTAAATATGATGCGCCCATAATGGAATGAAGAATTCAAACTAATTATTAGTAAATATAACTCTCTTATATTTTTTTAAAAAATTTGATGCATTTTCACTTTTTCACTTTTAGCGTTCCATGTGTGAAGAATTTTCATAAAAAATTTACTTTTCGGCACTTTCATTTAAAATTTTATTGTACTTGTTCACAAATTTTAAATTTTAAAAAGATTTAAATATTGCAGATTTGATTTTCACCATTATTATTAATAAAGTTCAAATAATATTTTAACTAAATGACAGGGTCCCAAGGTAAAACTTTTCAATAATTTTTATTTAAAATATAAAGCTAGAAAAATATATTATAATTTAGACATTTAGTTAAGCTTTTACATTTAATGTGCAATATTTTTATTCGAAAACATATATTTGTGTAGGTAATTTATTTAAAAATATAATATATGTATATGTAAATTGGTTTTAAAAACTTGTTAAAAATTTAATACCACAAGTTTTTTTTTTATTCCTGATAACATAGAATTTTTGTTCTTGAATACACAAGTAGTTTAAAGAAAAAACAAATATATATTTTATGATTTATGATTTTTAAAAATTTATATTTAGAATATATGTAGATAAATTGAAGTTATTTATTAAAGAAAAATTTAAATGAAAAAAGATGTACCTATATTTATTTTTTTAATTGTAAAAACTTTAATTTTAAAGCTAATATGTGAAAATTTGTAATGTATAACATAAAAATTATATATGTCTTATGGCTTGAATTCTTGAAAGTTATTGTGTATTTTTTTTTCAGTGGGAGTAGTTATTAAACATTATACAATACATAATAAATATGTATAATTGAGGACACAATTCTTATTAACTTGTACATGAATTTGTTTGTTTATATATTTCTTTACTATTTTCGAAACTCTCGTAGACCCACTTTTCGTCATCACAGCGGCACACAGGTTCATGTCGCGTGACAATTGAATCTATCAAAATTTGAACCGGAAATTTCCATTGAAAACCGGGAAAATTATTTGAAAATTTGGTACAAATTTTTTTAGTGATAAATCCGTTTCAGGAAAAATGCAAAGTTTTCCGATTTTTCCGAAAAATTTTCCGGAATTTTCCGACTTTTCCGGAAATTTTTCCGTAAAAAAGTTTTCTTACTTGTTGCAGGATTAAGTTCATTATCAACTGGCATCATTACTTTCTCTCCGACAATGGTGAAAACTTGCAGAAAAAATCGAGGAAAATTCATGTAAAACCTGAGACAAAGTTGTAGACCGAAATGAGTTGCATAAAGTTTCTTTTGTGGAAAACTCGATGGAAAACCCGGAAAAGCGGCAAAATCATCGTAAAAATTTTCATCGATATGATTAGTGAGTGATAAATCCTCAACAATCATGAAAACTTGCATGAAAAATCGATGAAAATTTGTAATAACAATTTAGTTAACGTGAAAAAGGCTGAAAATAAAAAATAAGTAAAAAACGAGTTTTCAAAAAAACTGAGGGCAAGCCGCATGAAAAAGTAGAAAATAACTTTTTCTTCACACACAGAGGTGGACTCAGATTTTTTTATTGCGACATTTCTCTTGAATATTCTTTCTCTTCATGTGTGTGAAGAAAAAGTTATTTTCTACTTTTTCATGCGGCTTGTCCTCAGTTTTTTTGAAAACTCGTTTTTTACTTTTTTATTATGTACAAATATACTCAGTCAAATTGTGTAAATTAATTTAGGCATTAAAAAAAATAAAATAAAAATAAAAATTAAAAATAAAAAATTCAAATATCTGTAAATTTAGATCATAGGCAATGAAATAAATTGAATTGATGAAAAAAAAAAAATTTGAAGTATAACTAACTTTATTAACAAATGTATTGGGAAAAAAAAAAAAACTGATAATGTTATTTAATTTTTAAATTGTTAAATGTGAATGAGTTGAATATTATAACAACCCTGCAGTAGTTACCTTAAAATTTTTAGTTTTATAACAAATAAACTTAAATTTTTACTACTTTTTTTGATGCCGGTTGTTTAAAATCTATACTGATCACTAATATAATACTGAACCCCAATCGATCTATTTCTTTACTTACTTATTATATTATTATTATAATTATTTCGTTACTTATTAATCGTGTTTATGTCACTACGCTATATACTAGGCGTATTTGAAAAACTAATATAAAACCATCAGCAAAGAAAACTCCATTTCGGAATTTGAACGACTACGACTATTATTAGACGGGATTTTGTAGGTTGTTGTTATAATATTAAAAATGTATAGAAAATATTTCTACCTTACAGAACACCAAACCAGAAAAATTGGATCAGAAAATTTGAATAATGGAATTAATAATTAAATAAAAGTGAAAATCAAACCAAAAATTTGTTAATAAAATATACAACCCAGAGTGGTATTTACATTTTTTTAGGTTTATTTTATTTTTTTTTTTATAAACTCTGTAGCAAATTTTTGTATAAGAAAAAGATCTTTTGAAATTGATTTCTTTTTATTTTATATTTATTTATCTTCTACGCCTTTAACATTATTTCCTTCCATTTAAGTAATAATTTTTCATGAAATTTTATTTACATTTTTCTTCTCTTTTATTTTTGTATTTTTTTTTTTTTAATATTTTTTGTTGCTCTCGAAGCATATATACCTATGTATATATAACTAAATACATTCCTATAAATATGAACATTTTACATATATCCCCATCAGGAAGATAAGATACCTGTCTGATTTTGTAATTACATTTAAATAAATACCTTTGTTTCACTTAATATGTTTTTTTTTTTTATTATTTCGATGATTGATGATTAAAAAGATTTTTTTTTGTTTTGCAATGTTTTCCCTAAGTTGATTTTCATCATCAGGTTTTTTTCATTTAATATTCAGATGAAAAAAAAATATATTTTTTTTGTAACCAATATAATTTAAATTTACTTCAAAATGGGAATTTTTATTTTTATTTAAATTAATTTGCAACATTATTTGAATATTATACAAAATATATAGGTGTTCTTCTTTGGTTTTATTAAAAATGTGAAAATTTGTGTCATAAGAGTTTGGCTATTTTGATAGAAATGATGAATGAAGAATAAAATAGTTTATCTATATGAAATCTAATGTATAAGAAATCTAATGTTAATAAAATCGCCTGCTCAGAAATGAAACAACGTATAATGAAAAGTATAGTTTCGAGTAATTTAAATTTAAAGATTGGAAAATTTAAAAAAAAGTATAGAAAAAGAACAAGTAACATACAATTTTCATCTAAAAAACATATTTTAATCAACATTAAGAATATTCCAAAGTAGTTGTACTTATAAAATCGAGTTCGAGGAATCGAATGGTGCTATTGTCAAATAATGACGTATAAATGTCATACGTTGTTTCATTTCTCAGCAGACGAAATAATGTTTTTAATTTAATTTATAATTTTCAGTTTTTCGTGGTTTTCGCGGGTTAGTCGCGATTGGATATGATGGACACGTATACCTATATCCGAAAACCCTTATATAAAAAAAACAACCAATCTGGTTTTTTTTCCGCGGTTTTCACGAATAACAATGTCATCCGTTGGTTCCAAACCTGAAGTAAAATCTAAACACGGTCATTAAAAATGTATGTCAGAAGTTTGCAGACATTTACTCAAATATTTTTCGTTAAAAAAGGACATATATATCTTAACAATAAATTTCATATACATATTAAGATAATAAATAATTTTTATACTTATTCATATTGTGTTTTATTCTTATATGTTTAAAGAATGATCCTATTTTTTTTAATTATTCATCAAGAACAATAATGCAACATTATAGTTTGCTTTTATACAAATTTGGAAAATTATCTTATTGTACGTGGAAATTACGAAAAAATATTTTTTTTCGGTATTTTTTTGTCTACCATAAGTATATATACATAGTTATTTTATTTAGGTTCTAACTTAACCCAGGAATTATATATCAGGATTAAGTATAAATTTTTATTTAATGAAGCAATAAAATGTAGCTTTAGTTTTATAAAGCATGAAATATTAAGGTCTACAGAAATTATTACATAAAATCTATATTCACTATACAGTTAAAGACTAATTTATTTTATTTATCCAATAAGAATAAAAATCAACTTCATGGAAACTGAAACATCGATTTGCAGTTACAATTCACTATTATAATACAAATTGTTTACTTGGAATTTCAATGGTTGTAAATGTAATTCTTATTTTGAGATACATATGTACATATATTATGGTAATATTACAACACTTAACATTGCAGAATTATTTCTTTCATGAAGTTACTAAATATAACGTAATGTTGTCCGTTTTAAATTATTTTTATTCTTTATTTAAATCATTCCATTTTAGTATTTTTAAATTGAACAGATTTTCTTGAAAAAAATTTCATAAAATTTTCTAAAATTATTATTATATTCTGTTGTTAAAAAAAATTAAATAAAAGAAAATAATGTCAATTTCAGATTGAATTTTAGACTATACTGGATCTGAGCTATTATTTCATTATATGTATTTCCCACAATTCAATAAAGGTTTTTATTTTCCAGCTTTTGTTATATTATGTTGTTATGTGACTCTTTGACACATCTCGACTTTTTTTTTGTGTATATTTTCATCATTGTTAAAATTATTATGATCCTTTTTTTGCGAACAAATTTTTTTTTGTATTCCCTAATAATACACAATTGAATTATAAATGAAAATAGAAAAATGTACATTTGACATAAGCATTATTCGTATATATTGAAAGTAGGTATATGTTGGTGTTATTTTCTGTGGTTTTCTTTTTGTTTAAAATTAAAATAAAAAAGTTTTTTGAATGCCTGTATTACACTGAATCTGTTTTATTATATATGTAATTAGATTTATTTAAAGAAAAAAATAGCAGGTGGGTATGTATGAATGATATATCTTAATACAAAATGATATTTTCATTATATTTACCGATATTGATACTATGTATATTAGATAATATCTTTTTGTTGAAAACAATCTGTAACTTTTTTCTTTTCCCTTTCTAAAGCACAACCAACATTTCGTCCAGGCTAAAAACCTCTCAATAAATTTTGGCTTTTTTTCTTTTTAGAAAAAAATTTCTTCACAAAAGTCCTCTTGTAAGAGCTCATCATAATCGTTAAAGATAATTCGATGTTTACTGTTTATTTTTCTAATAGTATGTATAATTCTTATCACAAAAAAAATTTACTTAGCTTAATTACAAGCTAGATAATAACTATACAGATATTTGAAGTTGTATTGAAGTTTTTAGTACGTTTTCCGTCAAAAATGAAAAACTGGACTTTTTGTCCGTTCGTCCGTTCGCCACTAAAATGCTTATAAATAATGAACTAACCAATCGATTTTTATGATAACCATTACAATCTTGTTCACTTTCATGTCCACGAAAATTTGAAATTCTATCATTTCTGGTTCCGCAGTTAGAGGCTCTCAACCAACCGAAAGTATAAATAATTTTCATATACAAATTCTTTATATATAGATTTTTTTGTAAAAGTTTAAATGGAAACAATTGGGTCTAACCATTTCTTTAAATTCCTCTAATCGACATTTATCTATCCATCACATTAATTTTCACCAAAATCTATTGAAACCCTTGAAAATTGAAAAATTTTATAAGAAATTTATTTAGACACTTGGAAATTTGCGAGCCGAAATCGTAGAATTTCGTTCTTTAGCAGGAGTAAATGTGAACGAAATTTCGCATATTTTGCATTCAAAGAATTATAATCGATTTCATAGTTTATTGGTTATAAGTAAATTTTAGTGGAGGACGGACGGATATTCTTTTATTTTTATTGAAAACACATACATATATGCAAGTAGTCTGTCGAGCTGAAAAATTAATGTTAATTTCGTTAAAAAAAAAAAAAAAAAAAAACGAAACTACACAATTTTGTTATTCCAGAAAAATATTAAATTGTTCAGTCAACAATATTGTAATAATAACCTTTTTATATGAATCAGATCGAATGTGAATAGAATTTTGGTCAATTACATCAAATGTCTATTATCATGATTTAATAAATTGAAATAATAAAAAAAGGATTTGAAAGGATTCGAATCAACAAAGAAAAAATATTTATGTAATATGTATAGTAGATATATAAAAAAATAAAAATATTTCATAGAATTAAATTAGGTCATACCACACAATAAATTTGAAATATATTTTTTTTTTGTTTTTGTTCGAAATGTGATAGACTGTTGACAGTATAAAGGATTAGTCTTATATATTAATAAATTTTTTAGGATAAAAATATGAAAAATGCCGGAAAGAAAATCTTTTCCCACTTAAAATTTTCTTTACAAGTAAATAAACGGTATGACTTATTGTTGAAGAAATCTTTATACATCTACAAAAAAAAAAAAAAAGATAAATAATTATAAAATTATGTGCATATGACATATTGTTACTTAAACTGAATTATCTTATTAAACCCTTATCAATGTATAGTTAAAAAAAAATTCAATAATTAAAGTTTTTTCTGATTTTAACCTCTTGAAAGGTGATGGTATAAAATTCTTAAAGAAAGCAAAAGAAATGTGTCTTGGATATATACTAGCGCAAGATAAAAAAAGAACACTTATTAGTGATATTTTGTCATTTTGGATACATTTTAGTTTTTTACAGTCAGTTATAGAGATATTTCATCGTTGACGAATAATATAGGATTTTATTGATAAAATTTAAACAAAAAAATCATCTGTTATCTGTTAAAGCTAATCTGAACGGTCCATTTTAAAAATATTTTTAAATATTTTTATTAGCTTTAGCATGAAATAGGGAATAACACTTAAAAATGTAGATAACTTAAGTCATTTAGCTGCTGTAAATGATTGTTGTAAAATTTTTTTTAGTAAAAAAATATCCTTTTTTATCAACGACGAAATACGTGTTTTTTTTACATAATACCTAATTAAATTATTATATCATTTTTGATTCTCCGAGTTTAAATACCTTAAAAAAAATTTTTTTTGGATTAAATGTCATACATAAAAAGTCATTTTATATCCGTAACGAATGTGAATATAAAATCTAGATTAAATCAAAATATCATTGAAACGTTGAAGTGAATATGTGACGGAATTAACAAACTGTTTAAAAAATAATATAATTAAAGAGTCTTAATTTTAAACCCCAAAAATTATTTTCGCATTAACAAATTTGGAAAAAGGCCTTATCAAAAAAGTTTTAAATGCTTATGACAGATATGAAATGAATCGTTGCATGGACAGGAAAATAAAAATTGGAAAAGTTAATAACATATTTAGGTTTATTTTTTATTTTTACGAGATTTAAGATTAAAAAACAATGATTTTACAAAGAGGAAATTTTGTCCCTTTATGTATTTTATTTTATTTATGAAAACTCCTTCAAAACAAACTGGATTTTGACAATTATTTGATATGAATCTGAAAAACAAAAAAAAAAAAAAAACGAAATGAAAGCAGAAATTATAGATTTTTGATAAATATAATATTTGTAAAATTAGTGTTAAAGTGTTAATGATTTGTATTTTCAGATTGAATCCTATGTCGACATTTTTATAGTGAAGAAAGTTTAGAAAAAACAAAAAAGGAAGAAAACTATATTCATAGATCCTTTTATATAAATTAAAAGAATAAATTTCAATTAAATAATAAATTAAATTGTAATTTTTGGTTGGTGGTATAAATTTTAATTAAAAATGATAAATTTAATTTTATACTGAGGCCGTTTAATGATAATATTTAAATTTAATTAATTTATGAATGTATGTTCTAAGCTTTTATATTATTTAACTTTTATTTTACATATAATTGTAATCCAAAAAATACTAAATAAATCAGTCGAAACCAATATTTAAATTTATGCTTACCTATTAAATAATAAATATTATAAATATTAAATTATAAATATTATAATTATTTAATTATCACTGTAATATACGAATAATATTTAATTTAATAAAACTTCATCCTTCTATAGCTATACCATGCAGTGACACCTATTTCTTGTACTGGTGCTTATTACTTTCATTTTTTTTAACAAAGAAAATATCAAAATCAACAAGTCAAATTTATGTCATCTAAGTGAATTTGACCATTATGTTTTCAAATAAATTTTCAATGGTCAATGAATTTCTTAAGTTATATATAAGAAGGTGCTTAGCTGAAATTGCCTATATATAGCCAATTTAATTTTTCTAGCGAAATGTTGTAATAGCTAATACACTAATCTACAACAAAACAATATTTTAACTTGATTTGAAGCAGAAACAAAAATTCATTTATTCAGTCAGACTTTTTATATTTTTCATCAATTGAAAATTGGAAATTTTTTTTGTTGTACGTATATTTAAATACTTACATATATTTTTAGAATTAATAAAGAGTAGAACAAAGTCTATTTTGGAAAATTTAGATATCCGTATAGAAGGCATTAGAAAGTACATTATGTATGTAAAAAATGTGTAGAGTAATTTTCCCTTAAACGACATCAAGTCATATGTGTTGTACATCTGTAGATGAAAAAAAAATTATTTAATGAATAATGAACTTTTAGTAAAACATATTTTATGTTGATTCTTGCATGATCCGATGAGTTCATATCTCAACTTTAATGGACCAAACATATTAAATTTGAAGTTACCGTACAAATAATTTAGCAAATACAAGGAAAAACCATTATACAAGAATTTTTTTTTTACTTAAAATCAAGAAAAACCTTATTTATACCTCAAATTTATATGAATTTTTTTTTTAAAAATAGCAACTAAGCTTATTGGCCCGAGAATTGTTCATTGAAGATTTTCATCCTGAATTGATTCGAAGTCTTTGCAATCTTGTGCATTATGAATCCCCATGTCCAAATAAAATAAATTTTACAAAAATATTAAATAGTATTTTATTAAATCTATTTAGTTTATTCAAATGGAATAATATCATTTTCATCCATACTAAAAAAAAATACTATTGGTTTCATAACTATTTAGTTCTAAGCATTTTTAGAAAACATCAAAAAAATTCATCTATTTTCATGTAAATAAATGTCTAATAAACAAAAAAAATTTTGCATAGTGAAAAATCGGTTAAATTTTCTATACCTACAGAAGTACAGATATATACACATAAACACACATAGTTAAAAGGGAAAAATCTATTTATTAAAATTTGTTAAAATTGATTGTTATTTTAGAAACATTTGGAAAATTTGGTTAAAATTTAAATTTTTACGTGAAATTGATTACATTCTGCCGATAAAACATTAAAAAAATTTTTACATTTTTATCTGTATTTTTTTTTCATAAAATTATTTGTCAATTATTTCTTTATTAAATTTATGTGTATATTTTTTGGAATTTCCTTGGTCTAATATTAATTCCATATTGTCAAAATTATATTGTATAATTTTTAATTGAAATTTTTAATCTTCAAGCTTTTTAAAACTGAAATAAAGTAAAATTGTTATAAATACTAATTTTCTTTTATAATTAAACAAAATCAATTATATTTTAATATTATTAAAAAGAAATGTCTAATTAAAAACTTCGTAATTTATAAAAAATTATTTAAAATTTGAAATATGCCAGGAAAAATAATATTATAAAAAGTGTACAGCATATTTTCAGATTTCCCATCACTATAGATATTTTGTTATAGATATCGTATAAATATAATATATTATTGAATCACTATTATTAACGTTTCGTTATTAAGTTTTACACGTTTCTAATAAAATTGAATGAATCTAAATAAAAATAATTTAATAATATTTATTGGTTTATTTCTTTTCTAACATTTCCATACCACACATTTATTTTCATCTCGTACAGGATATTTAATGTTGTTATTTGAAAGTTATGAGGCAAACGTTTTTTTTTACGGAATTTTAACCAAATTGTTGGTTGTATTTAATAAACTTAGACCCCAAATTTTAATAGTTGTCTTCTTATTCAAAATGTGCAATCATATTTTATATCATATTTGATATATTTCTCAGAATTATTAAAAGAATAAGTTATTTTGATTAAAACACAGAAGTACTATTATACTAAACTGCTTTATTTGCTTTGACTTATTTGAATGAAAGACTTGGAAATTTAAACAATATCAGTCGATTTAGACCTAAAAAGCCATAAAAATAATTACACTTTGTCGGATATAATATTCATACAAGAATAATGTTAAGAATGTTAAGATATATTAGTATCAAATCTCACCTACGAATTTTAAAAAATCATCAAAATTTCCATATTCAAAAAAAAATTTTATTATGTTAAATTGTATCGCGGAAAATAATATATTTTTAGTATTTTTACATGCGATAAAACAAAATTTGAGTGATTTATTCTTGTTAACCAAAAAAAAATTCATCATAATAAAATGTCAAATTGAAATATACATATACAATATACAAAAATTAAGAATGAAAAATTTTTAAAGTTAAGTTAAATGTATTTTAAACACATATACGAATGTATCTATTTTGTATTTTATGATTAAGTACAATGTCTTGCGTCTTTGTTGTTATGCTTGTTATGCTTGAAAGAATTATTTGATGAAGCTGAAATTTTTAAACGACTAAATTAATAATTAAATGCATCTTGGAGATGCTTTTAACGAAGCTATAACAACATGCATTTAGTTTTCGTAATTTTATATTTTCTTAATATATCAACAAATTTTTTTGTACGAAATAGTGCTAGAAAATATAAATTTGTTTAAGACAAAAGAGGTGACTGCATTTTGTCTGCCATGCTTATTTGTACCATGTTTAATGCCTGTATAATATAAGAACATCGAAGATCGAACACATACACATTTTATTTGCTAAATTTTTTTTACAATAAGTAAAATTCTTTCCATTGATTCACTTCATTTGTTTGTGACAAAAGATAATTATGAAAGAAATATTCGTAAATGGCATTAATTCATTCTCCCTTTAAATTCCTTTTATAAAATAAATAAAATAAATGAATATAATTATCCTTTTTTCAAAAATTTGACATTTTCCATTGAAATTTTTAGGTTTTTTTTTCAATGTGATCCAGGTTTTATATATCTGTTTCATGTAGAAATAATAAATAAACCATACAGGTGAATGATTTTTCTTTTTGTGAAATTCTGACCTAGGTTACATTGATATTCACAAACACGAGACTTAAATAAAGCTTTAAGGAAAAAAAATAAATAAAAATATGTTTTTTTTTTTCGTCTTGTTAATAAATATCCTAAATTTTCTGAAAAATAATTTTTCACCAGGTGGAAAAAAGAATATTTTAATAAACTTTAATAGGTATATCTTTCGTTTATTTATTTTTTTTGGCAAAATATTTCTTATTTACCTAGTCTACCTACAACATATTTTAATTTTGTTTCCAAATAGCATAGTGTCTAATAAATAAAAAGGGTCCAGTTTCACCTTTGGCAGTTTTAATCAAAAAAAAAAAAAAAAAACTAAACATAAAATTATAGAATAAACACATAAAATATATTTAATGTGTATGTTTAAAAAAAAATGTACATGATAAAAATTTATCTTTTTTGAAACATTGAACCTATGTTTTTTTTCTTTTTTCATTTTTTTTTAGAATTTTATTTAATTTTATTATACTTATGTATATGTACATATTATATTCATATATAGACTATATGACTATATATTTCTGAATATTTATTTTTCTGTCTTTTAAGATATTTTAATATAAGGCAATTTAAAGTTGATTTATTTCTGTTCTAACCTTTTTTCTATATGCATGTCCGGAAAAAAGGACACACTTTCAGAGGAGTGATGCTGTACACAAAATTTTTTAAGCATAGATATTTTTTTTTTTAAAGAAATAGGGAAAAAATATTTTTTAAATTTATTCATAAATTTATTATGTTAATGAGCCCATTTATTTTTTTTTGCATACAACTATGCTACGGACATAAAATAGTTTTTGCTTACCGACTAAGAAAATTTCCTATTTTCTTTTGACAAATTCTTGTTCTTTTAACAAATTAACAATGGATTTATCATAAATTTTGTTAGCAAAAAAAAAAAGGGAAAACTTGTATTTAAAAATTATGATAAACAAAAATTTTATACAACTTTATAATATTGAGTTCAATGATCTATCTTTTTTTATCATTAATTCAAAACTTTTGGATTTAATACTTTCATTTGTCGCCCGCTGACTTTGCAGTCTTCCTTACTCTTTCTCTTTGCCCATCTCTCCCGCTGCTAACTTGAAATTGAAATTCCCCATACAAAATGTATCTTATAAATATATTTTTCTAAATTTTTCGCTAGTTGCGCCACCTATCAGAACCAAACCAAAACAACAACCATCAGTGGCTGGCGGCCAATATATGGTGTAAATATGGTCGGCTTACCTCTGGTGGTTTTTGAATGATTAACTCACAAACCAACACACAGAAGATTCTTATAGATATGTATATAGATTTTGATTTTATATGATTAGGTAGGTGTATCTAATAATATTTTAAAAATGTATACAAATAATTTTCAAATAAACTCATTCATTAATTAGTTTTTCATTGAGTTTTTATTAGAGCATAAAGTAATTGTTAATATATTAATGTACGTGTACTTTATTCATATTTTTTAATATTTATTCACTAGAATATTTTTGTTTCAATATAAATATTGGTTGTTTCCATTCATTTAGTTATGATATTTTAAGGGTATGCTAAAAAAATAAAGTTATGTAATTATTCTAATAATTTTTAACTTCTATAGGTTTTAATTAACTTTGATTGTTGCATGTCTGAGAAAAATCTAGTGATTCATTTCCAAGTATCCGATATTTCTGAAATTTTCTAAACATCTTGGTTTCTGAATACAATACAATAGTATATTAAATTTTAAGATACATAAAATATTGCGGCTCTTTACATCCCCACGACACAAGTATCAAATCAAACGGTGTGACGAGTAGAATACAAAAAGATGTGTTACGTCATAAAAATCCAATATGACGATAAAATATAACGTAATAAAAAATTTCCTGACTCACTTGTAGAAGACTATAAATATAAGCTTACTAAAGTATGCACAATGCCCCAAGCTTTTATTTATAGTCATGTACAGGTGACTCAGGAAATTTTTTATTACTTTATGTTTTATTATTTTCGCCTTTTTAGTTCATTAAATAAAAGTAAAAAAAAAATGTTTTATTTACATTTTTTTTTGCTATATTTCGATTCTTCAAAAAGGAAAAATAAGTTTGTCAGAATAATTTTGTTTTAATAATAAACACTTTTTTCGGATATTTGCTAAAACAAATCCGCTTTGATACAACCGCATCTGATATTAATCTAAGCACAAGCTGAAGAGAGCTATTTCTGTCAATTTTACACATGTAATAAATTTTATTTAAAATAAAATTTTTCAAATATAAAAATCAGAGAAATTCTTTTACAATAAATAAAAATATTTTTCCTTCAATTAGTCCTTGATAATGAGGAAACAATTAATCATTTTCTTTTTCTTTTGACATATTTTTTTTATATTCGTTACTTCAAAATATTTTATTATATAATTTGAAAGTTCAATGTAATATAACACTCTTCAAGGTTGTTATTTAAATTAAAATTTTGGGGATCAAGGAGTTTGAATATAAAATTATAATAATTGAAAAATTACAAAAAAATAAAAAAAAAATTAAATGACACATTTTTTTTATTCAATTCAAATATTATAAATATGTACATAGATATTTTTAAACAGAGCTGTACGGATGTAAAATGCTTGTATTAATTAGAATTTAAAAAATACAAAAATCCTACGGGAATAATATGTTAAAGAATATAGCGAATTTTTAACTATAACTTAATTATGTTTTTTACAGTAGTATCTGTTTTCTAGGAATTTTAATGAAAAAACAAACGAACTTTTATGCTCTTTCCCGTCGGGTTCAATCAAAAATTGTTATTCATAAGTAGTTTTATGAAAATTCATAAAAAGATGATTTTAGTTCCTATAGAATTATTATATTAGAATTAAAAAAAAATAACGAAAATCATAAGGGAATAATGTATTAAAAAAAATAGAAAAGTTTTTTTTAATAATTTAACTATAACAATTAATTCTGTTTTCTAGGAATTTGACTGAAAAACAAATCCGTCTGGTTTAATCAAATATATTAAATTCAAATGGAGATTTTTTGGAAGTTCATAAAAAAATTAATTTTGTGCTTATATAGAAATATTTTAATTTTTGTTTTTATTTTAGTGAATTTTAATAAAAAATACATTTTCTCATTATATCTTACATTATGAGTTTGAACGTTTGGCTGCTTTGTCTAAGTCTTTTAATATGAATGAGTATAAAATTTGTTTTTTTTTAAATAATTTAAAACAAAAGTAAAAATTATACTTTTTAAATATCTTGTACATATAAGTTCATAAATTCCGAAATATAATTAGCATATATATACTCTATATACGATTATGTTTTTGAATTTTATGTCGTCCATCTGAGGATAGTGTGATAAAAAAAAAAACAAAAGAGCTGTCATGGGACATCAGTTTGGAACGTAGTTCCTTAGCGTACATATAAGTAATTTTCATTTTTTATCAATTCAAAATTTTATTAATTTAAAAAGAAACTTTTTTCTACTTTTCCCAGTTTTCTCTAATTTTGCATTTTTTTCATTTAAAGAAACCTTTTTTAAGGAGCAATTTTAGACTGTTCTTTCGAATTTCGAAGATCTTTTTTGACATCGAAAATTCAAAAAGCTAAAACTAAGAGTCTGTTCACTTATTAGTGATTATTGAAAAAATTGAAATCGGATTTTACTGCTGTTATTTAAAAAAATGAAATAATTTTGTCCTAAAGCTGTTCACAAATTCAATTTTACTTCTTAAAATTCTGCAAAGGGAAATTTTAAATTTCCCATAACAAACTAAATTTGTAGGTGAATTCAAAAACTAAAATTGTATAGAAAAGAAAAAAGCGGCAAAAATGGGTAAGAAAATTCGGTCGGTCACGTATTATTATAAGTTTTTGATTTCAGTCAGCCAAATATTATTTTATAAGTAGTTGATTTTAGCAGATTATACCGAATGCAGAAAATTACGTCCTCAATTTAGAAATGGTGACTCTAAGTTTATCAATTTTCATACAACGTTCAATAAAAAACTATTACTATTTGCCGCGAGAGGGACTGTTTATTTGCCGCGAAAGGGACTGTTTACATTTTATCAAATTATATAAAATGCGACGGCGTCGACTCATTATTTAAACTTTAAAAAAATTAACAGGTATCGTTAATATTGACTGTTTTGACAACCCATTTTTTAAATTTTTTTCACCCATAAGTATGTGCTATTTTTCGCCACTGGAGCACTATTTGAATATTTAACTAAGTATGACTCTTTTGTTTACATTTGTTTTCACCCATAAGTATGTGACTTTTTTCGCCATTGGAGTCGCTATTTGGAGATTTAAACAAGTGAATACTTATAAATTTAAATTTTTTGTTTTTGTTGTTTTTGCAACACAAAAAAAAAGAAATATCATAAGCCAAAATGGCAAAGTATCGAAATATTTAACGCCGGCAGACGACTTGACTTGCCTTTTTGGCAAAATAATACTGACAAAATTATACAAGATTTTTATTAACATTGAAATTAGTATGAAAATCTAAATTTTATTTGAACTATAAAATATTAATTAGTTAATAATAAAAAATTAATATTTACTAAATATTTAATTTTATAAATATTTTATAAATTGAAATAAAATTTAAGTTTATCAATTTTCATACAAAGTTCAATAAAAAATACAAGAGCCGGCGGGACGTTTGATAGATGTGAAACATCGGAATTATTTTGTACAGAAAATAAAACTTAAAAAAAATTAACAGGTATCGTTAATATACTTATAAATTTCAATTTTTTGTTTTTGTTGTTTTTGCAACACAAAAAAAAACAATTGTCAGCCGTGGCAAAGTATCGAAATATCTAACGCCGGCAGACGACTTGACTTGACTTGACTTGACTTCGTACCGAATAGCGCCTTTATATTGACAAAATTATATACAAAATTTAAATTTATTTACATTGAAATTAGTATGAAAATCTAAATTTTATTTGAAATATAAAATATTAATTAGTTAATAATAAAAAAATAATATTTTCTAAGTATTTTATTAATATTTTATAAAATCAAATAAAATTTAAGTTTTCATCAAATCATGTAAAATGCGACGGCGTCGACTCATTATTTAAACTTTAAAAAAATTAACAGGTATCGTTAATTTACTTATAAATTTTAATTTTTTGTTTTTGTTGTTTACAACACAAAAAAAACAAATATCATAGCCAAAATGGCAAAGTATCGAAATATCTAACGCCGGCAGATGACTTGACTTGCCTTGGTACCGAATAGCGCCTTTATATTGGCAAAATAATACTGAAAAAATTATACAAGATTTTTATTAACATTGAAATTAGTATGAAAATCTAAATTTTATTTGAACTATAAAATATTAATTAGTTAATAATAAAAAATTAATATTTACTAAATATTTTATTTTATAAATATTTTATAAATTGAAATAAAATTTAAGTTTATCAATTTTCATACAAAGTTCAATAAAAATACAAGAGCCGGCGGGACGTTTGATAGATGTGAAACATCGGAATTATTTTGTACAGATAATATTGATAGATAACTTTGATAGAATTTTGGATTTTAATTTTATAAATTTCATTGGATGTTTACTATTCTTTTTGTTTTATTTCTATTAATTATTAATGCAAACCAAAGAACACAATATTTATTAAAATACCTAAAAAAATATAATAAAAATATATTAATTTTTTTTAACTTTTTTTTTTGTTTATCATGTACCGACAGACTCCGACGCGATCATATGTTTGGTCGCGGCGGCTTCGCAGCGATATTTTCAAAATTTTTTGGAACTGCTGCTAAAAAAAAAAATCATTGTTCGCTCAAAATCTATGATCGCGTCGGAGTGTGTACCGACACTTTGTACTGACACTAAAGTGTTAAAATTTTTAATAAATTTTTCCATAAGAGCGTAGAATAAGGAACTACGTTCCAAAAATACTTAATATATTGTTTTGAATCTATAAATTTTTTTCAAGCGTAATTTTTTTAAGAACATAAATTTAACAAAATAAATGAATAAATAATTTCATATGATTGATGAATCTAAGCTTTATATGATTCTTGTATTTTTAGATGGCATACGTTATTTTTATAAAAACAAAACAAAAAAAGCATAACCATAATGTCTTAATAAAGAATTCCCGACGATATCGTTTTTATAATGTTTGAAAGATATTTAAATAAACGTTGTTCTTTAATAAAAACATACAGAGAAACAAATTATTTTGAAAATATCATCAAAAACATAAGTCGCTTTTAATAATAACAAAATTAATATTAATCATAAATAGAAGTTAGTGATATTTAGGATAAAGTGATGTTTAAGGTGGCAGTGAGTTGTGAGTATGAAATCGTAAAAACAAAATACGATTTAAGTCGTCTACATTGAAATTATATGTGAAATTAGGACTACGAAAATAATTCCTAAAACACGAATAAGAAAAATCTGTTTAGAAAATAAAATGTATGAGATCTAAAGATATTGATGAATGATAACTGATGCATCTTTACTTTGTACCATATGATGAACACAGAACTTTTATGTTATTCATTGTAATCATTTTTCTTCTTCCCTTTCGGCAAATTTAGTTTTTTAAATAAAGACTTATGCTTAATAGATTTTCTTAGAGATTTATTACTTTTCATATTTCAGTATTTTTTTTTCTCTTCAAAAATGATTTCAAAAATTGCATAAAATCCTTTATTTTTACTCAAAAGATAAAAAATAATGGATATTACTTTTGAAAGGATCATCCATACATAATGTACCGAGGATTTTTACTAAACATTTAAAATCTTAAATAAATTTGTATATGTTTAACAAAATCGGGTTTTATTTCGGAATTAAAAGTTTTTTAATATTTTAAAATTTATGTTATTTGTTGACTGCATATAGTTATTAATATTCACCACGTTAGAGCTTAAAGTTGATTGTGCTTCCATTGTGGATAAGTGTGAGTAGAATATAATTCTACAGCACGGCACGGAATACTCAATACAATCAAATTTAATTGCATTGTAGTTCTTAAATTCTAGCTTCTTATTTTTTGTTTCTCAATCTTATTGATCTCAGAACAAAATAATGTCAAATCTTTAGTAGTTATATTACTATTCTAATCTAATCTAATCTATACTATACTTCGAACCATATATGCTTTTACATAATTTATTAACTGCCGTTTTATAAATAAGATAAAATAATAATAATTTATATCTTGTGGCAAGTAATTTTAAAATTAAGTATTCAAAGGAATGATAGAATGCAATCTTTGAAAGAATTGAGGGAAAAACAAAAGTTATATTTTCTTTATGACTATATATTGTGACCATATGGGTCATTATTAATGTTATAATAATTTTTATTAACATAACTATGTACAATTGTTTATATAAAACTGGTAGATTTATTATATTATCATTACAAATATCTATTTATGTATTCATAAATATTTGCACGTTTAACATCGGAAAAGGGCGAATTTACTTAAAGAGAAATATAAATAGAAGAAATTACTTTTTATAAGACAACGCATAATTATTTACTCGGGATGTATTGAAAAAATAGTAATCGTTATAAGTTCATCAAATGTCGAATATAGTTGCAATTGTTTTCGTGTTTAACAAGATTCTTATGTTATAATTATAATCAATGTCTACCTAACCATTTTCTAAAAATATTAATTACTATAATAAATCTATGCACATACATAATTTATTTAAGATCTATCGATTAAATTTTTTTAACTCTGCATTAATTACAATGTTAAGATAAGCATTGAAAAAGACTTGAATTTGTTTGATAAATATCTTAGTTACAAATCGATCTTTATGTCATCTTGTCTTGACAGTTATTACAGAATTTTCCATTAATATTAAATTATAAGCTTTACAACATGCATTTTGCCGCAAGACTGATCACTTTAAAGTTATTTACATAAACAAGTAAGAAAAAAATAAGTTAATTACTATTAATATTTATAAGATTTATTTTAAGATTTGAGCCATTTTTTAAATAATTGTATCGATGTTAAAAGAGTTACAAAGATATTATGGGAAAATTATTGTAAAACTAAATAATTTCTTAAGAATAATTTTTAAAAAGATATTATATTGGTTCCTAAAAAAGTTATAATTTCACAATTTTCTTATGTTTAAATAATTTTGAGTGCTGATGGTAGAATACCATTTACAAAAAAATTTAAATTAATTTTTTTTATATTAATAAACTATTTTATATCGAAATAATATCAAAATAATATAGTATAATCAAGTAAGAATTTTCATGATATATAATTTTTCTCTATATTTATCTCCAAAAACTACAGAATATTTATTATTGATATATGTATGTATAATATAATGGGAATGTTACAATTTTCCCAGAATCAATAATTATAAATATAATGAATTGTATATTTATTTATTTTTCATTTCGTTTAAAAAATTATTATGAAATAAAAAATAAAAATAAAAATTATGACAATTAAAAAAGAATTTTCACCCTCGGAATAAAAGAAAAAAAAAAACCAGCAAAACAATAATTAAATATTACGATAAAAAAGGATAAATTGAGATAATCGAAATTATAAAAAAAATATATATATATATATAAATTCAAAACCCATTAATGTCAGCAATATTTTTATTCAGAAAAAACAACAAAATTGGAGGGATTTACGTTGGCATTGCTTTAAGAATTTATTTTTCCACCTATTTTCTTTTTCTCTCCATCACACTTATACATAATATTATTATTAATGTTTTTGTAAATAAAAATAAAATTATTAACGAAGAGCAATTCACAAAATGCCTTAAAATAATAATGATGATGATAATAATAATAATAATCATAATCTTTTTATATAAAAATTTATTTTATTAGAAATTAAAGAGGAAAAACCAATATTAATATAATATCATTTTATATTAAACCTATCTCTGTGTATATTTTAATATGTTATGTGCGATGTTTTTTTTTTTCGATTTTCGTTTTCCGCATTATTTCATTAAAGCTATACTTACTAATATTTTTGTGAAATAATTATTATCAGCTTAAAAAAAAAGTTTTTTACCAACGACTAAAGAGAAAAACTGGACATGTTGACTTCTTGTGTGATCGATAATGACGTGATGAATTGAGTTATTCACTGCGTTATAGAGAACTAGTGAAAATGTTATATATAACATTTGTCTATTTTGAACTTTATAAAAAAATCCTAGCTGTAGCCGGTCACACGTTGCTGTGTCATTAGGCTTAATGTGATATGGCTTGAAAATGGTCTAAAAACTTTTTTTTTTCTACCTTTCCCAATGTGACATTTATATATAATATAATATAATAGCTGTATCCGCACACACTTACTCCTTTTACGTACCAAATTTGAATGAAATCGGACGAAATTTTGAAGTCCGCCCCCGTGGGAGGTCCCTGGGTAGGAGGCCAATCAAATTTTAAAACAGCCTATAAACGACCCCCGATATGACACAAAGACATGGTGTAAGTTTGAAAACGATCGGTTGAGCGGTTTAGGAGCCTATTCGGAACATACAAACATACAAACATACAAACAGACAAAGACACAACTTCGGTTTTATATTTAAAAAACATATTTCGGAAATGAGGAATGTATTTGTTTTGAAAGTGATTCAAAAATAATTGAAAGTTTTCATTTTGCTATCAGTATAGTTAGAAAAGTATTTGCTATAAATTGTTATTCAATTAACTATTATCTCTTCAACTAAGTTTAAAATACATGGAAACCGGTATATATTCCTATCTATATAATTTCTATCTCCATAATATCAACCAATAATTTAATTTTTCATTAACCAAATGTACCTAAATTGTTATAATTTATAAATTTAAACATTATTTTTAACAATCTTTATAACAATCTTGTATCATAATAATTTTCTGTTTTATTTTTATTATGAAATTACGTTTACTATAAAGAACATATACAAAATACAACATATCATATGGAAATTATCAAAACTTTAGTAGAATGTAATTTGTTTTTAATTTTACGCAGTATTTTAATTTAAAAAAAAAAGGATTTCTGTAAAGAATTTTAACATCTCTTAAAATTCGAAAAAAAAAAAAAAAAAAAAATTAAAATTAAAAAAAATTTCATTATTAAAATTCATTCAGTCGTTTTGATGTTGAGAATTATTTTTTTCCAGTTAAGAAATAAAAAGAAAAGAACTCTTAACGACACGCCAAAATTACAAAGAAAAAATAATGAATGAAATAATACCATGCATTTCAGTGTATTATTAAATATGTCTATAAAATGGAAAAAAAATATATGCATTATATAAATACTCATGTATAAAATATAATGGTTGATTATATTGTTTATTTATATAGTAAGTACTCTACTTATAATGTTTGAACATTATATATACATTTCAAGTATGGTATGCTCAAGTATATTCTAGTATTTATAGTATACTATTCTATACTTAATATAATGTTCGATGAACTGCATTGCATAAAGAAACCTATTTCTACGATTTAGGCGCCTAAAAATATTTTAATTCTCTTAAGATGTTTTAAAGTATATATCAAATGATCTTCATATATTTCAAAAAAAGATACTTTTTTAAATTGTTTAATTTTTCATCAAATGTTGTCAGATGTTGCAGACTTAGTAACTGTAATATGCAATAAAAGCCTATACCTTATTTGAATTTTTTGAATTCATGACTTTTATTTCAATAAATATGACGAATATCTATGACTCGAAGGCTTGTTGGCCCAGTGATGGATTTACGAATAGGCACACTAGGCTCGAGCCCAGGGCGGCAAAATTTAATGGGCGGCAAAATTTATTAAAAAAAATTTTCGGACTTTAAAATTGTATAAAACTTTTTAGAATCGGTTAAGGCTAAGAGCTCAAAATCTCCTTAAACTAATTTTTATGTCATGTTGAAGTCAAATGTATTTTTTTAATGTGTTTTTTCCGATATTTTTTTAATAGTGGCTAGACGCGGCAAATGTGTAAATCCGCCCCTGGCTGGTTCATAGGAAACGATAAGACTTGTTCAACTACCTTTTTGTTTATCTTCAGGTACATGTACTCTAGTAACATGACTTTTGGCTGCATGACTTTAATGGCTTATTAGTAACTTTCGGCCTGTACGTAATTGAGAAAAATACTATAAACTTTAATAAACAATGTCAACAGAAATATTTGTGAATTTCATTGATCATTTTATGTCATTGTCCCATTTTTAGAAAACGTTCAAAACCATTTAAAAATGGATACTCTGTAACTATAAACGAAGAAAATTATAGTTTACAGATATAGTGAAATATAATTTCGTATATTTAGGTCTCAATCTCAATTTATGTTAGAAAATGTACAAGAAATTGTGTAATGAAAATGATTTGTTCTTATTCTTAGCATTTTTTTTTTAATTTTGATTTCCTTTTATTTTGCAAAATTATAATTTTAATGCAGAGAGAAAAAAAATAAACTTAAAGAAAAATCTTAGGATTTCAAAATTTAATTTTTAGATATTATGTTTTCTGCAGAAATAAGAATTTTCTTTTTTTTATATTACTTTTAAAAGGTCTTATGATTATCCCTTTCTTTCTTATTTTCAGTTAAAGCTAAATGTCAAATATTAAAGAAAAAACGGTTTTTGTGGTACTTAACTATTATTGCTATTCGCACCTACAGGTTTTCATTAAAAACGAAAGTTATTTAAAATGAAAAATAACAAAAAATTTAATCAAAATTATTTGTTAAAATAAGATTTAAAATTTTGGATTTCGTTTTTTTGAATAAACTCTGCAGCAGACATACATATAGGGTTATAATTTGATCCTTTGTTATTAAGTATTTAATTTCTCGAAGCTTTCTTTTTTGGAAAATTGTTGATTTTGCCATGAATGGTGGACGAATAACATTTCCAGACTTATCACAAAGTATTCAGGCAGTATGCTGGTTAATCTATAATAAATTAATAAGTTGAACTAGAAGTAAACTATGATTGGAAGTGGTAGTATTAGATTTTAAAGAGAACTAAGGTAATCATCAAATTAAATAGATTCTCCACTTTTTCGAAAGAGTAAAATTCCAAATTCATTGTATTATTGATTTTTCTGCATTTTGTGCAGTTTGTAGTGTTACAATGCTAGCAGAAAACCAAGATCACATGTATTTTTTTTATGGCAATTATTATTTTTCCATCAATGTTTCATTTTTTTTCACCGTGTCTCAGAAAAGAAATTATTTTGGAAGAAAATTATAATTTATTTCGGTAATTGTTTCTTATATATTTTTGATAATATTAAGAAAATTCTTAAAATTCCAAATAAAATTATAAAAAGAAAATTATTGGAACGTAAGCGACAAACAAAATAATCATTCATCATTAATTCAATTTTAATCGAGACAATTTTTATTTCGATATTCAATAAAATTTATAACTTTATATTAAAAAAAATTCTAATACTTTATTAATGTTTTTGGGGATGACATAAAATTGTAAATAAATATATTTTATTATAAAAAGTATAAGAAAAATTTTAATTCGCTTGATAGATTTCAAGAAATCAATTAAGTGAATGTAATTATGGGCACGTGTGTTTTATTGGGATGTTGTATATTTTTCTAAACATTTTATAAGGATTATAAATAATATGATAAGATTTCTAAATATATTTTATTTTCTGTTCTTTAAGAGACGAAAAATAAAAAACGGTTACTTTGCAGATTATTCAAAAATAAAAGTTATGTTTGGCGCTATCAATAATCATATTATGATTCTACAACAAAAAAAAAACATATAATTTCACTACATTCTAATAAAAAGCTAAAAAACCACTAGAGTGAAATGCTTTATTCCCCGGATTCCTACAATTTTTATATAAGAAACTGATTTTTGAATCTTATAAAACAAAAATTACGTTTAACTTTGGCAACATTTCTAGAAATTAGAAATAAAAAATTCAATCATGGTACATTAAAAAGTTTACCACAGTTACATCATGGAATCAATGGAATAAAAAAAACTTGTCATTATGTAAATATTATAAACAAAAAAAATTAAATGAATTAAATTCTTCACTTTTTCATATTGAAAATAACTTAAAGTAATTTACATATATGATATATACATACTTATAATAAAGTTTATTTCAATTATATAGATATATATATATATATTATGTATATAAAAAATTACAATTATTTATTTTTCTCAAGAATTTTTCTAGTTAATATTTTTTTTTATACCTAGTCTTTTTGGGTTTAGATATAAAATATTATGGATTTAAATTTTTTCTTTTGTAGAATACTATAGGACATAAGTATTTAAATATTTGAAAATAAAGAAAATTTTTTATATTTTAGATTCAAATTTAAAATTTAGGACTTCAAATTTATTGGGTTTACTATAATATGTATAGAATCGATACTGGATACTAGAGCTTATAATTCGATTAGTTGCAATATCTCTCTCTATTAATCATTTTTATGTCGATATCTATTTTTTTTTGTTCTTTTAGTTTTAAAGTTATAGCTTTATAGTTACATAGGAATAAAATAATATTTTTTTAGATTCATTTTAATATTTATAAAGAGTTATTTTAATAATAGAATATTTTTTGTATAATTTGAATTTGAAATGTTTAATTATTTTAATTAAAATTTTCTTTAAAAAATGTTACTTTACTTTGTTCCAAAAATTAATTATTTGTGGAATGTATGTTGACTTATATTTTAAATTTTATAACAATGACTACCCATGACCCTAATAAACAAATTATTTGAAAAATATGGGATCTAAAAGAATACAAATATTGCTTACGCAAGCAAAGTTAATTCTTATAAAAAAAACTTTTCTCGAGTACATATAATGTTATCCTCTTTTAAACATGGAAACCAGTTAAAAAAATATATTATATATATACAGATATACGTATATGTAAATTTATGTATACATGTTACGTATAAATATAAATAATATGAAACATTTTTTTAATAAATTTTTATATTTTTATGAGAACCTTCTTTAGTTTTCAAAAATTAAAAAAACGTACTATATCTGTTCACTTCCTGTCTGTCGCTCAGTTACATATATAAAAATATGTCCAATCTCGTTTACTTCCATTCAAAATTTAGGACAACGGAGTTAGAAGTTCCCAACCGCCGAAGGGTCTATAAAATTTATGTTTTTTTAAATTTTGCAAGAGATTCTGATGGAAATTAGTATGTGAAATCTGTGTTCAAGTACTCAGACTGTATACTGCAAAAAAATTTTCGTGAAAATTGGTATATGAGTTGATGTCAATTAAAGAAATATAAAAATAAATTTAACCCCCATTACGACTAAGTTTTCGACTGGAGTACTGAAAGCGGATCTCTAGGAATTTGGTACATGAACAGAGAGAGATTTTAGAAAAACAAAAAAAAAAATCGGAAATATTTTCAATCTAAATGTTGAAAGCAGGCCTGTATACTTCATTTATGAGATATTGTTGTATATTCATTTCTGTTTTGTTTTCGTAAATTTATTATGTGTGTGATATATTTTTTTAGAGTATTTATGTAAAATTGAAAGAAAAATTCTTTGATGCTTCAGAATATAATATTATACATTTTTGCCTTCATATACAATTTAAATTTTTCTATTTTGTTCAAGTTCCATAATTAATATCCACTATTATGTACAAGACTATGGTTTTATATATACGATTATAGAATTATTATTTATTACAGTAGCAAGGAAATATATTTTTTAAAACTCAGTTAGATAGAAAATGTGTAAAAATTTGAGTGATGCATGTATATTATTCTCTTCGGTAAATATACAATCAAGACTTTTGTTCAATGCTAAATAAAAACTGCAAAACGGTTTAAAAAAGTTTTTTCTTTGTTAAACCCAATGTAATATTTTGCATTATGATAATACATAACTAAGGTGTAATGTGAAAAATATTATAGAAGAATATTGTTCAAATTAAGCTTATGTTGTTATATATATATATCAATCTTATATTTAATTTTTGTTGGTAGGATTTTAGGCAGATTTGTAAGCTGTACATCTTTATTAATTATAATAACTACAAAATAATATTTTATAAAAATCTATTATGTAGGTAAATTAGTTAATTAAATTAGTTCAGTTGAATATATATTTTTTCTTTTGATTGAAAATAAAGAATTTTCAGTGCTTGTGTCATCAATGTTCTAGATAATATTCGTATAATTAAAATTTAATTTATGTAACTTTTTAGTTAATTAAAAAAGAACAAATTTTTATGCTTAGATTTGTCATTTTCTAAAAAAAAGTTTTAAGTTAAAGTTAAGCAATTTACATTACTTACATATTTATATCCAACATCTTAATTTATATTATTAATTTTTGAAAATGTACATTAATTGGACACTTTGGTCAGTTGCCCAGGGCCCACCAAATAATTATACTTCTACTAAGATTATTTCTAATAAAAAATTACATATTTCACATTAAACACCCTTTCCTACTGGCAAACGTCTCAAATCGGTCTTTTGAAAAAGTTGTACACACTGCCTTTCCACTTACTTTTGACAGCAAAAAACAAATTTCATTGCTTATGAATTTATCGTTCTGTTTGTTATTATTTTTTTGACAAAAATAAGTGTAACCACCATGAAATAATTAATTTAAGGCAGAAAAATAACAAATAATAATAATCTACAAACTGCAAAGCGACAAAAGTATGTGCTTAGAAGAGTCTTTCTTTCGGTTTTTGTGTTTTTTTTATATGGCGAAAGACAAAAGAGAGCTGAAAGAAAGACATCTTTCGCAAGAACCGATATTAATACTGCCAGTGCAGAGACGCTATAACACATTTTATGTCGATGGATTTGCAGTTAATCAGTGTATTTACATTTAGTTTTTTAAAAAAAGAACCTTTTAGAATCTTTTGCCCAGGGGCCCAGTGAATGCTCTATCCGGCACTGTTCAGGTACGACGAACAAATCTATATGTATAAAGAATCAAAAAAAAAAAAAAGACAACTGTTAGAGAACAAGTTGAAGACTTAATAAAGTCAAAGTTTGTAAATGATGTATTATGGTCTTCTTCCAGCACCTTCATTTTCTTATTTCTATCACCTCATCCAAAACATTTTACAGTTGCGTTCCATTCAATCTCAATATTCAAAATACGGAAAGTTTTTTAAATTTTCAAAATCGAATGTATCCAATGTGATGTGTTGAATTCCGATAAAGTAACGAATCACGGATCTAATTATCGCATTTTGATAGTACATATTATATTCTTGGGAAAAAATTAAATAAATAAATTACAAAATTCATAACTTAAATAGCACTAATGGTTTTTGTTTTAATTTACTCTAAAACTTTTTATAAAATTAATATTAAATTAAATAAAAAAAATATTATAAATTTCATCGCAATTTACTTAGTTTTAATAAATTTATATTTTTGTACTTACGATAAGCTTTTCATTATTTGTTTGAAGTTTTGTAAAGTTTTTTTTTTTAAAGTAACTCTAACGATAATGTTAAAATTTTCCAATGTTTTCAGAGGACTTACCTAATGGAATACAATTTTTTAATTTTGTACAACAATTAATAAAGTTTTTTTAAAAGCTGTTATTTATGAAATAATAATAATTTAATGTATTTGAATTTATATTTTTATTCGATGATACAATCAACAAAATATTGTTTGCTCTAAACAATGACAGAAATAACGACTAAAATCAGACGAAAAAATTAATTCTTGTACTCTCTAAATAAATTTTGGCTAGAATCCCTAGCTTTGATCTAGTTAAACGATTTTTACTGGGAAATTCAATTATTGAAAATAGTTTTATAGTTTCAGAAGCTAGTTTACGCAAAAATCTAGTTCTCAAAAGCTAGATTTCTAGGTAAAATTTTACAAATTATTTACCGAACATAGATTCCATTTCAGATCATTAATATTCCAGTTATTTTGGTAAACTAGATTACAAGAACGGAAATTTAAAACTAGAATATAGTTTTAAAATAGTTTTAGACAAATTTGAAAAATTATTAAAATCTAGTTTCTGCAATTATCATCTATTTCTCATTGCTAGATTTCAATTATTGATACCAGATTTTTTTGCTGTCTTCGGGATTTGAACCTGCGTCCTTAGAATTGCAAATAACTAACATACCACAAAGAAAATGTGTATACCAAATTTATATTTTCTATTTTATGTACATTTTAAATTTCAATACCGTAGCTGAGTGGTAGTGTTGGCGAATTGCAATGTTAAAGAACCAGGTTCGAATCCTGAAGAAGGCGTAAGAAATAAAATTAGAATTTAATAAAAATCTAATAAAGAAATTGTAATAAATAAAAAAAAATATTAGAATAAATTTTTTTTTTTTTTATAAAAAAAAGTCACTAGATTCTAGTAAAAAAAATGGAAGATCTAGCCTTGGTAACTAGAATTCCACTAGGAATCTAGTTTGGCATTTTAACTAGAATCTAGGTAAATTTTGGAAGCTAGATTTCCAACTAGATCCTAGTTGCACACAATCTAGTTGCTCAATCTAGTTTTTTTACCCACAATCTAGCCAAAATTTATTTAGAGAGTATGATCTATATGTAAACTACTACTATTTTATATAATAGAATTTTTTTTAATTTGAGTGAAAAATGTTGAAATTAAAACTTCATATCTAATCACTATAATTGGAACTAACTGTATAATTAACTTCGAAACTGATAGCTTATAATTCAAAGACGATAATCACTGGACACTGTTTTAAAAATTATTGTTTCCTAAAGTATCTAAAAGTAAAATATTTGCATAGAAAACAAGATTTAAAAAAATTTAGGAATTATCATCAGTGAAAGATTCTTTTCAGTAGAACTCTAAAAGCATGGGATAAAGAAACAAACTCATTTACAAATTAGCTATGAACAGAACTTTTTCATTAAACCCTTTCTATAAAGAAATTTTAGTTAATTTATTTAATAATGCATCAGCTAAAAACTCTATAATTCACACATTTTTAATGTAGAAAACTTTATAACTCCTTTGTTATTTAAAAGTCAAAATTAAATTACATTATTCTTTATTATGCTAGTTATACAGTAACACATGATGTAGTGTTTTGTAGGTTGATGTAATTAAGTATTGTTATAATATTTATTATTATTTTAATATTCACTTGGCCTGGAAGACCCCTTATCTTAATTGAACCATAGAAAACTCAGAAATATTTTATAATTTTAAATCAGTCTGAAAATAAAACGGGGCTACTGAAAGCAGACATTATACATATATTATACACCCTGCGTCACACAGTAATTATAATATCAAGCTTATAAGCTATGATTCTAACTACAAATGTTTTTGACACTATATTAACTTGAACTATTAATGTACTCACAAAAATGCTTATATTCTCTGTATGTTCCCATCAAATTTTTTGATTACAAAATAAAATATTATTCTAGAAACCAAATAAGGGTAAACTTGATAAAATATAATGATTAAAAAATCTGTTTTTAAATTTTTGAACCAATCTATTAATTTAATATAAAAGCTGCGGGATATTGGCTTTAGTAATGAATATTTTTGATATTTAATATTTTCAAATTTTAATATTATAAAGTTCATTTTAATCTAAGTGTGCAATATGTTAAATAAATTCACCTTGAGGTGTATTTAATAGAGTAATTATGTGATATAATGTTATATATATTCAAATGTATATACTTATGTTTGTTGAGTGATGCATGGAATATGATCATAAATGCAATAATTTTTGCTTTATGTTTTTAAATATATAATTTTATCATGCGGTGGCACTAACAACAATCGACCCTTAACCCTTAAACTAATAAATAATGAGCTTTATCAGAAAAACTTTTTATTTTAAAACTTATTACATACTTATACTTTTGATATATTTTTCAAAATTTTAACTTATTTTGGTTTTAATGTATACACTGCAGATGTATAAGTATACAAGGCAGAATCAATTAAATTTTTAAATTTATAATGCAACTTTAAACTAAGAATTTTATGGTTCATTGAAAAATTTAAAATAAATCTCAAACTTATTTATATTAACATTAAGTTGAAGCAAGCATTTTTATGTTTACTATATAGTGAATTTAGAAAAGAAATTGAAAATGAGGCATTCCAAATATGATGAGTTTTAAAGTTTTAACTTACAGATAAAACAAGCAGTCAAGAATTTTTCATTTTCATATCAGTTTCAATTTCATATCAGTTTTACAATAATTTTAAAGTTGAATAACTTTTTCTTTCAACTCCTCGAATGTGCTTAAATGTTTTTATAATATTAGTATAGTTGATTTTTATTATCTGTTTCATAATGAATGAGAAATCAGTATTTATTATATTGATTTCCATTTCAATATCCCTAAATTTACATAATGGATTCTAACATAAATAAAATATAAGTTTTATAACTTTTATCGAAAATAGAATTTTGTTTTACAGATTTATGGATGACATTATGTAAATATTTCAAAAAATTATACATAGACATAAAGTAATAAAAATTTGCTGTCAACAGAGGTAATAAAATTGCATTTATAGTTCTAAATCAGCATAATTATGTATTAAAAAAAAAGGCTCTTTTATTTGGAATTTTTTCCAATTAGAAGACTACAATGAGGTTTGAAAGCCGATGATAATATTTTCAACTTTAATGTATATCTTTATTTTTGTTCAGTTTTCCCAAATCGAAACAATTTTCTCACACTTTTTTTTAAATATTTAAGTTCAGATAACATTTTTCACGATTTTGTGAATTGCTTTGTTATCTTTTTACTATAATTACTCCAAAATATAAGGAAAAGTAAAATTGTTTCTGAGAGAATAAAACTTTTGTTTTCGTTTAAAATAGTATATGCACATTGTTTATGCATATAGGTTTACGAATTTTATTCAAATGAAAATTATTTTATGACGATTGTAATCTTTTTTAATTATTTATATATTTTCTCTGAAAATCTTAATTCAGTTTGTAAGAAAATTTGCATTATATTTTATGATATTATTTTTCGCATACACATGATTACTTTGAGATTGAAAACATGATAAAAAATTTTCTACTTTTATATTATAAATAAGTGCTTCTTTAAGTTTTAAAATAAAATATTTAATTTATGAAAATTCGGGAAAAAAATAAGATAAATTTTTGTACAAGACAAGGTGCTCGTTACTAATTAGATATATGTTGGATATATGATAAATTATATAGTTATTAAAATATATAATACAAGTATATAAACCGATTAATTAATAATATTAGAACATTCTGATAATATTTCATATCCTGGGAACTAAATGGGAGTCCACTTGTTTGTATATGTATGAAAGTCAAATTTAATTTTTATTAAATGCTGAATTACTGAAATTTAAAAAAAAAATTATTTTTCATTATATTTAAAACTGTATCTGATTTTAATTGTAAGACACGGTTTTTTCTTTCAAGTTTTTAAATTCTTTAGACAATATATTTGCCGGCTTTTGTGCATCTGAATGCATTTATAATAATAAAAAATAAATATAAAGTGTTAAAAATCTTAACAATTAATAAAAGTCAAGCTTCCTTAAACGCATATAATATACCTACTTATAATCAACTTATAATAAACGAAACGATTTTTTGGATTCGATTAATGGAACCTTTATATTTTTTATTTTAAATTTAATTTTAATATATTTAAATAATTCGAAATAATTAAAATTTTGCAAATAATAATTGTCTACATTAAAACTTTCTGCAAATAATTTCAAACCCATTTCCTTAATTTAAAAATATATGGGTTAATAGATCTTTATTATTATTACCCTGTGGTTTTTTTTTAAATTTTATTTAAAGAATAAATATCTTTAATTTAATAATAACTTTATTTTCTTTATGAAATTATTATTTAAGAAAAAAATTATATGTATACCTACATTTATAAGGAATAAAAATATTAACCAATATTTGTGGTGCTTCATGCAATTGAATTTTATCTATTTAAATGTCTTGTGTAAATATTTGGTTTTCTTTTGAAATTAATGTGTTCATTTAAAAGAAAGAAATCAAATGCAATTGAATTCCAACAAAAATTATATTATGCTTGCATTGATTGCATTTTATAAATGTTTGCACACACATTGCGTATTATATATATTTATATTATTATATATTCTACAACAGCGTTTCTCAACCTTTTTGCTATAGCGACCTATAAAATATGAGTACAAAATAACGCGACCCTCAATATGAAAATGGTATGCATTGACAAGTAGAAGAAATGAAAGACAACTTTAAAATGTTTTATTTATTTTTATTTTAATGGCTTGTTTGTTGTTGACAATTATTTGATAATTTATTAGGAGCCAGGATTTACTCAATTATATAGGTATAGGTTAAATCTTCTTACGTAATCAAAATTTTTTATTATTTTTGAAAAAATATATGTAGCATTTGTATTAGAATTTTTCCATTAAAACGACCCATTGAAAATCTTTCGCGACCCAAATTCGGGTCGCGACCCTAAGGTTGAGAAACGCTGTAATATTATGATACTGTGTAGTATCATTTGTTTTAATAATGATTTTGTGAAAAAATACCTAGTTAGTTTAATTTTCGTATACGACTCAATTAATTAAATGAAATATTGTGTTATTCAATTAAAATGTCATGACAATTAGTGAACTTTGAAAATTAGGCTTAAACGTTCTATGAAAAATAAAATTTAAATGTTAATTGAATGTTATGAATTCAAATTTCAAAAAAAAGGTGTATCATGTTTTATACTGCAGTATGTATATTCAAATTTTCCAATGAAATTTTACCGCAAAATAAATATGAAATAATTTCTTTTTTTTGTAAATAATAAATTGTGATGAATTATCGTAATTATTTAAATTATTATGATTTCCGATTCGCAATTTTAGATTTAGAAAATTAAGTTTATAAATAAATGAGTACACATTTTACTTTTAATTGTTTCCAATTTTTTTTTGTTATAGATATTTACTTTCTATTCTAGCTTGTGTGCTATACACATAATATGTAAATAATAATAAACACGGTGATCTTTTTTCGCTTAAGCCTAGTATGCAGCTCTGTGCGCGTTATATTTGTATGGTCGTCATTTTAATTTTAACAATGTTTGCATTATTTAACACTTATCATTAACATTTTCGGTAAGCAGTTCGTTGTGTAATATGTTTCGCCCGAACTACATTTTTTTATACATTTTTTATACATTCTACATTTTTTAATATTATTCCACCGAACTACATTTTTTTGTTGCTTACAATTATCAAAATTAACTCGGCATTAACAATTGATTTAACAATTAAAGTCAGATAATCATTTATTTGAAATAATTATAATAAAAAAAAAATAATAATTTAAATTTTTTAAAAGAATTTTGGTTTTATAAAATTAAATTAAAAAGAATTTTAGATTTATAAAATTAAATTAAATGTTAATTTTTTATGAAAAATTCAGGAAATATCAAGGTAATAAGTAAGTAATTTTAGTTTCCAGGGGACGCAATTCAATTGTGAGGACAAGATTAGAATTTTTTTTGTATTGTCAAATTTAATAAAGGCAATTTGCCTTTCTTAAAATTAACAATATGCTATTTCGTCGCAAAATTAACATCGTGTTATATTTCAAAATTGCATACTAGCTTTTACTAAAAAAGGTGACATAAAAAACTTCATGTGGCATAATTATGGCCAATTGTAATTATGATGTGTATACAAAATAAAATTAAAACCTGTTGTCATAATAATTGAATATTAAATTGAATGAAAACATTTAAAGTTTTATGTTATTCATTATAGTTCAGTATAGTTCAGTATAGTTAGATATACTTATGCGTTTGTGTACATAATTGCACCATATGAAATTTACAGATATTTGGCTAACACTTTTTAATTAATTTATCTGCCTTTTTTAAATTTTGATTAGACAGAAAGATAATATTATGATAAGTGTTCAAATATTAAAAGAGTTGTTAATTAAAATTCCTAAATTGAAGAAGATAAAACAAATGCTGAAAAAAATTTTTAAAGGAATATACCAAAAATATTTTTCTGGGGAATAGTTACCCAGAGATAATAATTTCAAAGGAATAATTTCTAAATGTAATATACTGATTATGATTTTAGAATCATACTACTACTAAAGGACGAGTTGATTTTATTTTTTTTCTTTCAAACTAATTGCATAATATTTATTCACTTCTACGAATTCTGTAACAAACTTATACTTCTTTTTTGCAAAGATAAATTTTTTTTAAAGTTTAATTTTGTTGTGGGCATAGAATAACGACCGTAAATACAAACAAAAAAATTTAATTGAGTAGAAATTGGGTTAAAAGTTTTCCTCTTTTTTTTTAGTTTAACAACAACATTTTTTTTTTGTAATTTTTATTAAATGGATCTATAAAATTAGTGTTAGAATAATTTCCGCCTTATTTTTACTTGCGACAGAAAAGAGTTGAAAGCTAAAGGAGTTAAAGAAGGAATTGCGATCTTAAAAAAATTAAACAAGTTAATAAAATAGTCTTTAGAGAATATTTTCTAAATTGCATTAATTCGAAAAATCTCTAATTCATATTGCAGTTGAAAATATACTCATATTTGAATTCACAACTTTCATTAATATGAACCGCTGAATGATGTTTTTTTATTCATCACTGTTAATCTTTTAATGCAGGTGTTTTAATTAAATTTCTATTATTTTCCTCATTTATTTCACTTTAAAAACATTCTTAAGTTGTTATCACAGAAAGTCGTATAAATTCATTAATATCAAAATCCTGGACATACATATATAATAATTTTAACAATTTTATTATTATCCTAATAATAAAATTCAAAATTCTAAGTTTCATGTTCCATAGAATGTTTTTCAAATAAATCAACGTTTTTGTGAATAAACTTTTTAGACAGTGGCCTTATCTTTTGAAATTATTATGTTGGCATTTTTTTTTATTTTATTTTTGTTTTTTTGTATGAAAGCGTTTTATATAAAAATGACTAGCTATACAGCCAGGTTTTTTTTTTATAAAAATGTTTAAATTAAAGTAATTGGGAAACCTGATAATATAATAAAAATTTTAATGAAAAGAGCTATGAAAACGGTTACTTCGTAAATCATGATATGCATAGGAAGGAACATTGTTATGTAAAGTAAATAAAACTAATGTTCATTGAAATGATAGAATTTTCAGTTTGCGATCAGTAACTACAAAATTACAAATAGAGAACTGAAAAAAAAATCTATGTTGGTACGAAAATCTTTGAATAATTAATTTAAATTGAATTTTCCTTGCCTTTAAAATATTGCCAAGTCAATAATATTTATATTCTGTTAATTAAATGAAGTTTTTTTTCGCTCCAATCTAAAAAAATTGTTCTGTTTTAAGAATGTGAACAAAAATTTTCTGAAATAAAAGAATTATTTTTTTTTATTTTGATGCATAAAATGCAATGTTACTTAAAAACAAGATGTATTATACAGCGTATATGTATATTATACAAAAAAATAAAATTCCAGCTTTTATATGTAATATGTATTGTATATGTTTATACATGTTTTTTTTAACTTTTAAGTGTCTGGTTAGCTTAAATTATTTAGACACCAACAAATTGCAATTTGTACAAATAACATTTTATTCAAGACCAGGAAAGTATTATATGGACCACCATGACATATAATACTATAATATTGGTGCTTTTGTTTAATAGACCAATATATTTATATACACTATAGGGAAAGAGAATATATAAAGAACAAGAAGGACGAAAATTAAATTTTGTGGCAATACGCCGCATTTATTTCCTTTTTTTTATTTTTTTATTTTTTTTTTTCTATAAATTTAAAATAATTTGGTCAATAAAAGAGCTCAATAAAATTAAATGGTCAGAAATAGAACCTCAATTAATTAAAATCTTCTCAGAATACAATAAAAAAAAATGCAGTATAATGAATTACGGAAAAAATTGAAATTGAATATTAAAGGATTCTATATTTGAAGGTTTATGTGTTAATAAAATTCTGTCGAAAATAATAAATTAATTTTTTTTTTATGGTTATACTAAGAAAATTGGATATGTTGAATTATCGTTTTGTTATGGTCAAATTAAAGTGTTAACAAAATTAATTTATTTTCATAAAGTATCAGTACTATATACATTAGATATAAACATAATTTTTCATTTCAGATAAATTAAAATTAAAAAAAACTTCTAAAATTTCGTAACAAAACAGAACGAATCACATATCTATAGATAATTTCACAAACTTCTTACTATATATAATCTATTGATTTTATCTTAATAAATTTTTGTTAAATAAAATTCTTATAACTATAGTGTATAGTGTTGTACGAAACAAGTAGTCCTTTTTTATTTTTAAAATTTAACAACTTAAAATTCAAGTCCCATATGGTAAACCTGCGATATCTGTCAATTATTATTTTCATACACGTTTATAATAATTGCGTTATATTTGGTTGGAATTTAATATTCCAATTAAAATTTTCCATACTGGTACATTTTGAATAATAATAATAATTATTATTATTATTATTTTTAAAACTATGAACAAAAAAAACTTTTTATTGTCGTTGAAAATAATAATAATTAATATGAAAATGCTAAATTTCAATGGAAAGTGATTAACGTATTTATACAATCAATAATTATCTCGGTATATAAAACTCCTGGTTATTCAAATTTTATAAATATTTTTATTTGGGTAAAGAATACTATACTATGCAGAATGGTTCAGATACACATTTTATGTATGTTTTGTGAACAAAATATGAATTTAGTGAAATTTTTTTTTTTCTTAAATGAAATTAAAAAATATTTTGAATGGATAAGGGAAACGAAATAACCTGAAATTAAGTTGCAAGTACGTGACACCAATTAATAACTTTCGATCTATAAAGGAATTTGAATGGAATATTGTATTAAAAATGTTAACGCTAAAGTAACACAAAATTTTTGGGTTTCGACTTAGTTTACGTTATGAACAAATATCGAATTTTTTCGACTTAAGTCCATTTGTCGTTTATTTGGATTAACCTTCGTGTATAAGATATATTTATGTTATTATGAAAAACATTTATTTATTAGCATATTGCTTATTAATTAATTTATCGCTTTCAAATTAAACACATAAATAAAAATTTAAATTAAAAAAACTCTGCATATTATATCTATATACAATATGAATATAATGAATAATATGGAGGTTGTATTCATCCTTAATCAAATTACTGATAAGTTTAATAATTATTTATAGAGAGTAATTATTTATTACATAGTAATTATTTACCTTAGAGGCTTTTAATTAAAATAAAAAAAAGCATGAAAAAATGGTGTATGGATAAAGGAAAAAAGTTATTTAATTTAAATACCTCCAAAATTTGAAATTTGATAAGCAGTTAAAGATTTTTTCTGATAAAGAGTAATTTTAATGGTTACAATTCATTTTCCGTAGTTACTTGAAAAATATTAAGTTTGTCAATTTGAATTCTAAATATTATTTTTCAAATAAAGGATCATTTATAATTTATGCATTGATTTTTGACATTTGTTTCCATTTAATTAAAACGACTGTACTGAGGACGTATAAGCATATAAACAATTTTTTCATTCAATTTCAATTATACTTCTTTCGCACAATTTCTATTAAATTTTTTAATTAATTTATTAAAATAATATAATAATTTATTTATTTATATATAATATTTATAATATAATTTATTCTTTATAATACATAATAAAAAATATTTTCTCGTAAACTAAGATAGTGTTGAAAATAATTAAAAAAGATACTTTTGTTTAAAAAATTTATTCACATATATAAATGTATATTTAATTGTTCATATAAATGTAATATACATAATGTGATGTTGTAAGTATATTAGGTTTTTTTTTATTTTATTAAAAAGAGGAGTACGAAAAAATTAATTTAATTTGGGATGAAGCTTAAAAGCTTTACGAACAAAAAAACATTGATGAATGAGGCAATAAAAGGTTGTATACGAAAAAAAATTCAAATGTTGTCAAGGTTTGTTAATCTGTCATTCATGGTAAATAAAATGGTTTAATAGAGCTTTAGCAAAGTAATTATATGTTAAATTTTTTTTTTAAATTGGGTCTGCATTTGACTTTAATTTTTTTTTTTTTATATATTAATACCATATATACTGCACTGTCATCTGCATTCAACAAATAAATTTTTTTGTAAATATTGATACTGTGCAGAAAAATAAATATAATTAACGAATTCTCTATTTATCGTATATAATATTATTTACCTTAACGCAATTCAAGTTTATAATGTGTAAAAGAATAAATTCAATTAAAATACTATGTCTATAATTTATATATACGTAAAATAAATTTGTAAAATCAACAAAAAAAAAGAGGGAAATGCGAAAAAAAAGAAGAGTTTATACATCCACCGCACATTCAAAACAATAATTAAAATAAATATTAAGTAAATAAATGTTAATTAAAGTAAATACTGATTCTGTTATATGTACAAAAATGTTGGAAAAATACTAGATTCGATTTGGTATTTAATTTTTATTTCGTTTTCACTCAATTCCAAGTGAAATTTAAGTCCATTTTAAGAAAGCTAACCACAAAATCTTTATTCATAAAATCAAATGACAGTCTAAGTTATAATTTATTTAACTAATTAGTTTTCTTTTTACTTTTCTTATAAAAAAATTATGTTTACATAAATTATAATTTCCTATAAATTTAAACTAAAATAAAATAAATAAAATAATATAAACACAAGATTTTATAAAATAAAAAACTGGAAAATAATTGGATTTTGAAAAAAAAAAAATATATATATATATATATATAGTACGTAGAAAAAATGAAAATCAATTTCGCCAATTTTCATAAATCATAATTTGATATATATATATATATATATATATATATATATTTTTTTTTTTTAATGACAACATAAAGTTAACAACAATAATATCATTTTACTTTGATTTTTTTTATTTTTCAGTTAAAGAAAATAAAAGAAAAAAAAAAAAAGAACTGAATATTCAATATAAAAAATATATTACACTTTTTATTTTTAATAATTTGATAAAAATTCCTTATTTATTCTTGTGCACAGAAAAAAAGGACAATTTATAAAAAGTCATGCTTCATTGTTTCGTGACGTCTTTTATTTTTTTTATTGTATATTTTTATTTTTCAGAATAATGTTCTTTCGTTAGAAAATTTTAGAACTTTTTTTTTTGTGATTTTTTATACAAAAACCATACAACATATTTTCATCATTCTATGTGAAAAAGGAAATTGTTTGTGACAAAAAAAGTTTTATGTTTTTTTTTTTGTATATATTTTGTGTCAACAATCACTTTAAAAAAGATGAATTTTTTTTCACATATAAATATAATCCTATTCTTTTAGCTTATGTAGATATTTCCTAAGTTTTTCATTGATATTATTTTTCTTGAAATTTATATTCGCACATTGGGAACTGTTTTTTGCGTGGAATTATTAAAAAAAAAAAAAAACATACGCATAATAAAAATATGATGTAGTCGCTTCAAAAAGTCCATTGCGTATTTAAATCATAAGTATGTATAGTAGGTATCCTAACAAAATAATGTTTGATTAAAATTGTTTTTTTTTTCCTTTTCAATTTCCTGTTTTATCAAAATCGTATTTTTCAACTTTTGGTTTACCGAAATCCTGTTTTAAAATTTTGTTAAATTGAATCATGTGGAGGAAATTTAAGAAATAAAAAAAAACGCGTTTTGAATACATGAGAAGCAATGGTTATAAAATGTCTTTTAATGTTATATTATAAGACTGTGGTATAAATTTGTATTGGATGACAACTATTCAAATGAAAGATAAACATGGCAGGAACGTATATTTCTGCGTCAAACTGAAACAAAGTATGTCGCATAACATATGGTAGAGTTGAAATTGTACTTTGTGTTAAGATAATTTGGTTTTTCTTATGCTTTCTGTCGCACCAAAAAAATAAGTACTTTTAAGTGCTTCTTGTTCACAAATGAAATTAAGAAAATTAACATATTATCATCGCGACAAAATTTCTTTAGAGAATTAACAGAAAATCAAATAAAAAATATCATTTACACATTTTCTTTTATTATTTATAAATTATAATGGGCATTATTAATGTACATTAAAGTGTCAAATTATTCACTTTATTTTTTATATATATATATATATTTTTTTTAATTTTCAGAAAATGATACTATTTCATTTTAAGTTTGTTTTTTTTTCACTTTATTTATTGTAATTTTAATTTTTGTATTCGTTCATTATCTAGGCCATCGTCGTCGCCGGCCGTAAATAGAATTTTATATTATGAATACTAAATTATATTTATGTTGTTAGCTATATACATATTTTAGTTAAGCTAATACTAAAATTTATATATATATATATAATTGAATCCTAAAGATTGTCTGAGTATGTTATCAAGGATTAGATTAAATCCGTAGTACAGGATTAATAAATCCATATAGTAGATTTATTGAAAATCATTTAAATTTCTAAAGTATATAATATTAAACAAATGTTTTTCATGAAAAATTGAAAATAACATTCTAATATGCCCTCTATGAACTTTGAAATGAATGCTGAATATTTCATTTGTTTATTGAATTTTCTTAGAAAAAAAAAAAAAAAAATCGTATTTTATATTTTATTTTTGATTTTCTTTCCATGATCATAAATAATTCAATTTCAAAGTTAACCATTAATATCATTGTGCTGTTTTTATAATGGTATTTTTTTTTAACATAAATTTGATTTATTGAAACAATTCTATCTAGCATTTGTATTGAAAAAAAATTTTATGTAACTTTTATATAACATCTGTTAAAGTTGCTCTTTTTTTTCCGTTTTCTTAAAACGCCTTTAAAGACTATGTATGTATGTGCTTATAATTACGTTTTTTTTTATCTTTGAGGTAATTTTTACTTTACTTCTAAATACTGACTGTTTTTATTTATTTGTTTTTTCATCATAAACCTTTTTTTTTTTTTATTCTTAATAATTTATATTAATATACACGTTCTATGTGTATAATATCTAGCAAGGATTAATATGTTCACCACATAATTACTATTCTTTTATAGACTTCTTATAAAAGGCTTTACATGATAAATAAGAAAATAATGCTTATGTTTGTGAATAAATAATAATGTTAAATTTAAGGTATAGAAAATTTTTGATATTTTTGTATATTATGATTAAATTATTATAATATACCATATAATAATACTTTTTGGTGTAATTAAAAAGAAAATAATATAGTGAGTTTAAATTAAATAGAAACGGAAATTATGGATTATTTGAAATGGAAATACTTTAGTATTAAAAGTATATTTAAAAATGATTATATAGCTTTGGTAAATTGGACAAAGATTCAAATTTCATTTCAATTTATATAGCTATCTTAGTATTTATGATTAATGTAGCAATGTATTTTATATTATTTTGTTATTTCTTCACATTTGTATCCACCCATACACTAGTATAAAAAAATTATTAAATATTCACAAGTAACCTTGTCATAAGTAAGTATTTTTAAGGTTATTCTAGAAGTTTTTTAATAAGTAGTGATATTTCAATTTCGTATCAACTTAAAATTATGACAAGAACATAATGTAGGCGTCAAATTAAGTTAATATATGCCCAAGAAAACTTAAGAAATAATCACATTTAAGATTTTCCTTCGTATTAGACACAATGATTTATAATTCTAAAATGATTCATATACTTTATTAATACGGAGAAGATGTGAGTTTAAGAGACAGAATTAGATTTTTGTTGATTGTATATAGTTGTGGTTGACCCAAAAGGTAATTCAGTTTCAACGCTATCATATTTTATATACTTGTTGTTATTCTCGGGGCCGGCTCTAGCATTGCTAGCGCCCGATGCGAATCTCATATTAAGCGGCCTTCATAAGTCGTTGCTTTGAATATCATCAAATCTAAAGTCGGCTCTGGTAATTCTAAGGGTTCCGATATCGATTTACAATATGCATAATACTGAAAAAGTTCTCAGTCAGCACAAAAAAATTAATAATATGTAATGTTGTTAATGAAATTTCTTGTATAACGAAAGTATGAATATCTAATTAATTTTAATTTCTTTTTTGGGATTTTAAACTTAATTTTAATGAATTAAAATTTGATAAAATAAAATATTATTCTTTTAGTTTCATAATAAATAATTTTATTCTTCCATCTCTAAATTATTCATTTCTAAAAATAATATTCTTGCTGTTTTAATGAATTTATCATTATAATTTATCAAAAAAAAAATCCTTTCCCTATTTCTATTACAAAGGCCATAAATATTGAAATAATTAACTTATAATATAATGTAAAATGTACATATATATTTATATATATATTGAACGATTTATAATTTATTGAGAGAAAAATTCTTGATGAAAAATAAATATATATATGATAAATAGTCTTCAATTTATATTGAACATAATAAATCAATTGTACCCTATTTCTTTATGATTTATTTTATTTTCACTCAAAGAGTCATAAAACTATTCAAAAAAGTTATATTTATGGTAAAAAATAAGTTTTTCTATAAGCCAAGCTTTAATTAACATGGTGGACAAAACATTCTATATATGTCCATAAAAATGAATAAAATCTAAAAACGATACATCCTAATTATATATTTTTATTCATCACCTTTAATAAAATACATAGTTTTCTTTTTATTTTGGAAATTTTTTTTTTTTTTTGTTTTCGTAAAAATTAGACAAAAGAATCATAATTTTTTTTATGAAAATTTTTGGTTGAATTATATACTAGCTGAAAATTTTCATTTCTTTTGTTCTTCTCACACTTTTGGTCTTCAAAAAAAATAAAATAAAATTTTAAAAATAATACCTAAATAAAGGTAAAATTAATTAGAATACGAAGAATAGAAACAATGGAAAAACTGAATTATAAGTTTTTTTTTTTATTAAAATATTTTAATAATGTGTGGAAATATTTCTTAACTATACTATCTATATTATATACATATAGATATTAGTACGAATTATTATTTTTTGTTCAAAATGAAAATATCTGGTGCGTTTGTTGGTTAAAATTACTTATGATGTTATGACAAAATTAATTTTCTCATTAATATGTAGGTATATGATCTAGATTTTTATTTTGAAAATAAGGTATACCTATTATTAAGTTTTATTTGATTTCATAAATTCTAGGATTTAATAAGATTTTATTTTTATCCGTATGGGTGTCAATTTTCCTACATATCTAATGATATATATATTATATTTATGTAGTTAAAAAAAAATTGGATCAAATAAATTGATAACATTTTAAAGGTTGTTTTAAATAGAATAAAATCGATTTTTTTGTTTTTTTTTTATATAGTAGGTCAACGGAGAGAAATCATCGTTGATATACAGTGATAATATATTTTAGGCAAACATTTAGCACGAAAATTATTAATGTAGCGATTAATTTATTATTAGCGAGTTTTATTCTCGACTTGTAATCGATGAAATCAGTGGGTTTTGAGGAATTTCAATTTTTGAAAGAAAAAGAGAGCGAGATAGCAAAAATAGAACTGGAACTAAAAATAAAAACCTTTAAAAGATCGCATTGTTTAATGGGTTGTGTTTTATTTATTATTGGTTTTTTTTAATTATTACTATCTTTTTTTTTAACTAATTTCTTACTTAATTTTTCTTATGCTCTTCTTCGGATTTCGAACTAAAATTTTCCGCATTTCAGCTTTTCAGCATTTCATCTTACGAATAGTTCTAACACAGTGAATTCTCTCGGTGTTAATGTAGAATTTTAATGTTAAAAAAAAATTAAATAGTGAAAATTTGTTGTTCGAAAAATAGTTAAAATAATAAAATTTAGTTTAGTTGGTATTTTTTTATCTGTTTTCGTATAAAAAACATTTTAAATTATTTGCCATGAGCTAAATCGCAAAATTGAGATTTTTAAAACATATATATTTTATTTGCTTTTATCGGAAAACATATAATGACAATTAGAAATTGTAAAAAAAAAAAAAAAAAAACTGAAAACTAAAATAAAAAATTTAGAACAGTACCTCATAAATGAAGTATGAAGTTGAACATTTTAATTTGGTATTGGCGGAATCCAAAACATATTGCATAGATTTTTAACTAAATTATCTTAAATCGAAACTTTCAAAATTGGCCCAGTACTTCATTTCCACATTTTTGTTAAAAAAAATTCAGTGAACAACCAAAAAAACAATTTGCAATAAATAGGACCATTTTGAAATGTGGTTTTGAAGTGATTACAATGCATGTAATATGTACATGTAAGAAGAAAAAAACATAACAAACACTTCGACTGTTATTTGAAGTATTTTTGTTTAAAAACACTATATTACGCTAATATGATATGATTGAAGTTGTTGTTGTTTTGAGAATATAGTATTACAAACAAGGTGTAAAGGTCGAAAAGAAAATTTTCAAATATTTTTTTTTAATTATAAACAGTGTAGTTTTTGTTGAAAACTTAAAAGACCAACTCTTGTTATCATTAAAATAATTTGTCTCTAATGGATAATTTTAAAAAGTTTACTTTTAAATTAAAACAATACTGAGTTTTTAATGTATCTTAATTTGAAAAAAAAAAAGTTTAATTTGTTTTCTAGCATAAGTTTACATTTTTTGTTCATTTTCCTTAGGTAAAAAAAAACCTCAAAATCAAGATGTTGTTTGTATTTTGGTCTATAAAGATTAAAAAATTGCTTCAGATTATTAGGTACATATATGATTGAAAAATAACTTTAAATAAATTTTCATCATATTTTGATTTAAATTAAAATATGACAATTTCATCTATAACAATAATGTGGGTATATTGTTAGTCAAAATCAGTCAAATAAAAACTATTTTGAGTCAACATTTTTTCGAGGACTGGTTTTCTACATAGGTATACGATTAAAATTTTGTGTTTTTTTGTAACGAAACAATAAAACACTTTTGGTAGAGGCTCGACTTATCCCTTGATTCAGTTAAATCGCAGATACACTGCTATTTTGTTTGCTATATGAAGGAGCTCTACTTAGTATCACAATTTTATAATTTTATCAATAGCCTTAAATTTCGTATTTTCAAGATAATATTAAAATTTAGACGGTATTATTCATTATTTAAATCAAAATAATTTACAACGTAAACCACATAAATATTATGCTAAAATACTCGTATAAATATTATGAATATTATGAAAATTTAAATTAATTTCAAAGCGAGTATGAAAATTCAAATTAAAAAATTCTAAAATAATTTAACTTCATCTAATCTTTTTTTTAAGTACTTTTTATGAATTAAACTTTTCAAATAATTTCCTTTCCATTATTTTATTTCTAAAGAGGTTTTAAAGTTATCATATATAATATAATATACCATTAAATTGTTTAAAATCATAAAATAACATTCTTAAAGGGATTAGTTATGTTTGAAATATAATGTAAAATATATAATAAACCTTCAAAAATTACATACATACATATAAGAATAAAATTAATTTCATTCATATATAATATGTTTAATTTCTTGTCTTGGATATGATTAAAGCATATTAAAGTACTATCTAAAGAAAATTTTCTGTTAGCGACATTGCTATAAATTTGTTTTCATATATTATGTATCTTGATTTTACACATAAAATGTGTGTACATATAATCATACGTGTGCTAGGTTAATAAAATATAAGTAAGGAAAGTTGGATCTTGTAGTATTTTTAGTTTTAAAATATTAAAAAATTTGATAAAAGTGTTTTGAATCTAAAAATACTTGAATTTATAATCCCTTAATTTTGTCCGACAAAATTAAAGTATCAATAACAAAAACACAAACATAAGCACTGTTAAGCCTATCTTTTTAATGGTTTTGTTTCAAGGACTAGGTTTTGGTCTAACCGTCACAAGGAGTTATTTAGTATAAGATATTTTCGATCGTTTATCTTTTTACTTAAATATCTATTTTGATTACTTGTATTGATTATTATAGTGCTATGATTTTAAATATTTTGCTTAAAAAGTATTTTATGACAAAATTCTACATAAAATCTTAGAAGTTATTATAACCATATTTTCTATGTTTTAATAGTAGTTTTTGAACATACTACATAAAAAGCTATATACCTAACCATATAACATTTTTCTCAAACCTACCTAGTACTTGCTTTAAAAAAGAAAATTTATTTGTATAACGTGCTCATCATAAGGTTGTGCGGTTGCTTGTTACTCTGTTTAAATTTTGTAATCTCATTCATAAAAAAAAAAAGAAATTCTCACAGATTTAAATATAGTAATAGAAATTTTAATAGCGCACACGTATGTATTATAAAAAAAAACTTACAATTTTGTTTACAAATAGCAGTCAATTGTTGTAACTTATGAAAATATTATACAAACAAAATATGAAAATACAAAAAAAAACTTCAAAAATATGATGAATAAAGCATAACCTAAATTATAAAAATATTATTCTCGTATGAAAAATATATTATGGGTGTTATTTAATTCATCTCACATACGCTTATTGGGAATATTTTTAGGAACAAAACACAGTCTATTGAGAAATCTACATAATAAGAATGTTGAAATCTGATAAAGAAAAAAGAGTTTGCTTCATTTTATATATATATACAATATACATTTTTAACCAAAATATATTTTTTTTTACAAAAAATGTTATTTATTTGGGAAAAAAGATAAAGATTTTGAAGTAGCTAAACAATAATGGAAGATTATCTTATAAATTCAATTTCGTTTTCGTTTGAGTCAACATTTTTTAAAACGTCACTCTGTGTAAATTTTATGATAGGAATATTTCTTTGGAGACATTCAATAAAGGTTAAGCTATAAATTAGATAACATATTAAAGATGTTCAAGATATATTTATTATTGTTTACGTATATTGCAATCTTTCATGAATCATTCATTCTTTTTCAAAATTCTTTAAATTTCTTAAAAAAAATTGTTCAAGAAAAATTTATATTATGGTTTGCACATCTCTTCAACAGATTTTCAGCCAAAATTGTATAATTGCGATGGTTCCTGTCGTAAATTTGGTGAACATTAGATTCTTATAACATTTTTCACACAGGAAATAGGATCAAAGACTTAAGTCTTAAGGATAATAAAACGTTTTCAAACTAAGAAAAGTAAATATTTAGTAGGTATGTTTGCAAAAAGATGAAAAAGAATTTTGCTCATCAGAAAGTAAACCTTTTACTTTGTCTAACATATACTTTTCTAAGACAGAGTACAAGGTTTATTGATTTCCTTATTTAGAAAAACTTCTAAGTTTTTTCTTACTTCGTTAATATATATTTATGTTTTTAAATCCAAAATTAGAGTAATCAAATCTTGGTGTATTAATTTTGTTTTTCCATATTTCCACTATACTTCTAGAATTGAATGCTTATTTATACAAATTTTACAAGAACTTTGTTTTCACGGTGCGGCGAGTACTTTGTAAGAGTTATACATATCGTTACTATACATAGTTACAAATTTCTGTTTATATAAAATAAAAACAAAAGTAATTATATATACGTGTAATATGTCTAATTAATTTTGTAGGATTTCATTCTAGAAATAATTAATTTTCATATAAAAGGCTTATCAAAAATAAAGATTTATTGTGCAGTGATTCTTATGTGAAGGAACTCTATAGTAAGCTCTCAAAGAAAAATATTTCCTGCGTTCTTAAACCTTTACCAGTCAAAGGTTAATAATGCCGCCGATTAAATATTGTATATATTGTCATCGTTCTAGGTTAGCCTGTGAATATTAAAAGTTCAATAAATATTTATTGACTAAAATTTATCATATTAAATACATCATATTTTCTTATGATATAAAATATATCAGTTTAATGATGTATTTTTATGTTGTTTTTTTTGTTTTGTTTTTTCTTTAAATAATAAATATTTATAAGCAAAAAATAAAAAAAAAAAAAAAAGACTGAAATAAATAAATACAAATTCCTTTAGGGTGAGAAAAACTGTTTATGTTCATTAATATGAAATGTCATTTTCTTTTAAGATTAAATTTTTTTTTTTTTTATTTTCACTTTGTTTTTTTGAGTGCGAAAAGAAAGAAAATTTTATTTTCGTGATTAAATACCTATTATGAAAAGATTTTCAGCAAAACATGTTTTTCTTTTGAGAAATTTTTTGAAAGTTTTAAGTACATTTTAAAGGTAAAAAAAAAAAATAATTTTTAAAATTTTTTCTTTAAAATGATGAAAAATTCAAGAGATTGAAAAGATTCTAAAAATTTTTTTTGCTTTAGTTCCGTTTTATTTTTCTTGTTGTCTGCGTATTTTTTTTTTTTGTTTATTTCACTTTTCACAAGAAAGCTTTTACTTTGCTTTAATTGAGAATTTTTGTATATAGTTTTAAGTTTTAAGTTTTGAGAGTTTTATAAAGAATTTTTAAAAACAAATTTATTTTTTTTTAAATTTTTTTTCTGTAAAACAACAAAAAAATCAATAAATTATAAGATTGATTTTCAACACTTACATTTCCTAACAAGAAGTGTGGTATATATTTGGGTCAATAAAACTTATTTAATCCATAGACTATAAAAAAACATTAACTTTTTCTATTTTGAAATTAAGATCGCTGTTAACGCTTATAAATTAGATTATTTACTTTAAGATTAAAGCTTATAATCATGCCATTGAATTTAGCAAATTTAATTTTCTTCATTTCTATCAAAAGAAAATAAGAAACTTCACAATAAATTTTGGTATTGAACAAAATTAGTTCTAAATGACAGATCAATGATTGAATAATTTGTGGAGAAATACTTAAAAACTTAAGAAAAAAAAAATTATGATTAAGTGAAGAATGAAATATTTTGAGAGCCTTGAGATGTATTTATTATATTTATTTCAAGTATATACCTACTTTGAAATAGTACATTATGCATGTAAATAAAAAAAATAATATTTCTTTGTATGTATTTCAATATTTTTTAAAATAATGAATCTGATAAGCTACTTTAAAAATATTTTTATTTTTGTTAATAAAGAGATTAAATTTTATTTATATAAAAGTTTCAATGTATGTTCAAAAAGCCTTTTTCATCTTGAATTCAGAATAATTTAAATAATTTTATTATTAAAGTTGAAAATAAATAACATAAAAATATTTGTTAATATTATTATTATTTAATAAAAAAAAAAAAAGAAGAATTATACAGAAACTTTAAAATAAATTTTATCTTTTCTAATGTCTATTTTGTATATTTATTTATTTTTAGTTTATTTTTGGTCAATTTTTGGTTAGATTAAAAAATTGTTCATAATGATAAGAAATAAAATTAAAATATCAAGAATACACCTTAATTCTTGAATGAAAATTAAAAGAAAAATTATGTTTTGTTTGTTATATTTGTGGGAGACTATTATACTTAGCAAAATAAGGAGTTCGTTTGATATAAATTAGGCCCAAAATTAAGTTTTGGTATAAAGATATGAAATGTTTATTTTAATTAGGAATAAATATTAGTTTACAATATTACTTGAACTTGAACAAATCGTTTTTATTTTATTTAATTTATATCTTGAATCTTTATACAAATGTTTTACTCTTGTAATATCATCAACTATAGTTTTATGTATCACGCAAAGATTCCAATTTTTTTGAGATAATTGTATCATTGTTGAATGTATCATGAAAATATATATCGGATACAAAAATATTATTCGAATGTCAAATATACATTTTAGGTTGTTTTCAAAACGTTAAAAGCTCAATGTTATTTTAGAATATATTTCATAATATTCAATACTAGAACCATAGACTGCAAATTTTTTCGATTCTGCAAAATTTTAAGTTTTTAGTTTATAACACTGTTGACTTTTTGTTTTCACGAGGCGAATATGTATATCACATAAAACTGGAAAATATTTAATTCGAAATATATGAAACTGTCTTTGCATATACCTTGCCCCAAATGAATTTTCTGATTCTTAAATTTCAAAAGAAGAAATTATTTTCACGAATAAAATTGCAGCCTTCGTCAACATGGCTATCAATGTAGACTGACTGTATCTGAATGTAAAAGAGTTTTGACCATTTGGCAACAGTAAAAATCATTGTATTTCAGTTAATTATATTCAAATCTTATATTCCGATGAAATTGCCTTGATGAGTAAAAAATTGGAAACATAAAAATAGTTTCGACTTAAAACGCGAATAATAAAAAGAAATCTGTGGCTAAACAATTGCTGATTTCCGAAAAATATAGAACAGTACTTCAAAAATAAAGAACCGAGCCGGTTTTCAACGTACTTTACTTTTAAGATAAATTAGTCGAAATGGGGGCTAAACATATTTTTTACGTTCCTTTAATATCATATAAAATAGAATTCGTATATACAAATATATCAATTTTTATCGAAATGAAAGCCCCAGGCTGAGTCGTTAGAAACAATCTGTATTTAACTACTTTATTTTAAGAATGTCTAATAGATATTTATCTGCCCAATACACTAATTCTCATCGGAATCATAAAACTTAAAAAAAATAAAATAAAATAAAATAAAATATTAATTTTATAAGAAAATTATTTTAAGCCTTTCACTCCCATACATGAAATTGCGGAAAATAAATAAAATTATTAGCATTTTAGTGAAGGACGAACGAACGGACATTTATTAAAAACATATTGTCCGTTTTTACATTTTTGATGAAAAACGCAATAAAACTGAAAATTTAAACTAAGTTTTAAAGTCAATACAAGCATGTTTCGATTTGCGATACAAGATTTTCATAGTTATTTTTTTATATCTTATTATCTTCTGGGCTTTTTATCATCAAAATCGACAGCTTTTTTTTTAAGAGTAATCATTTTTTTGCTGTTTAAAAGCTTTTGAAAAGAAAACTAAAATTCATAAGAGATGTAAAAATTGAAGAGTTTTTTTTTTAAATTGAAAGCTTTTTGACTTTATTTTATACTTTTCAGCTTTTATAAAATATATATAAAATATATATCACAATATTAAAGTAAATATTCTATACCTGTTATCTAAATATTTTATGTTGGTACTTGTGAAAACAAATTAAATTGAATTATTATTTTTTAACTTAGTTTGTTTAATAAATTTAGAAAATTAAGTACTAACACTTAAAAGTGAATTTCTGGTTAATAAATCCTTAATGATGATAAAGCTAGTACATTTTAGTTTTTATTTGAATAAGCAATGGTTTTAAAGCTTTATTTTAGAATTTATTTATTTTACGTCATAGTCTTCTTTGAATTTTAAGTAATTCTTAAAAATTAGGAAAAACAAAAAAACTATTTTGTCTTCAAGCGGGGTTTTAAAATATTTTGTAAATTTTTTTAAATATTTTTGAATACCCAAAATCAGTCAAAGCCAAATTATTCAGATTGAAAGGAACAATAGTACTAGAATTACTTAATTTAATTTTAACCATCAGCTTTCATATTTAAAAATTTATCTGATGACATCCGAATTAATTAAAAACTTCTTAATAAAGGAATATAGTTAAATTAAATTAAAAACTTAAAGCGTTATAACATGAAAATTAAATAAGAAGTTCTTCTAAAACTATCTTTTGTTTTTAGCTTATCGCATAATTAATCCAAAACAAAGAATTTTTTTTTTAAGTTTTCTTGGCTTAGTTTTCCTTTAGTTAGAATACAATTATTTTTATCTTAAAAAGAACACATTAGCAATGATGCTGTGCTTCTGTTTTACATTAACAAAAACTAAAAAAAAAAACAAAATGCAAGGAAAAATAATAAAGAAAAAAGAAAATTTATTGCAATAATATTATAAAGTTTTTTATGTTTTTTTTTTTAAATAATCCTATTCACAACTTATTTCTTGGGGAAATACAGATTTCCAAAACGGAGATGATGATAATTTGACCTGAAAAAACCCATTAATTTCCGTTTCCTTAATCTAGAACTAGAAAATGAAAATAAAAGAAAAAGGATAGGAATAAATCATTTTTGAGCTTTAATTTATTTTCTATTTGTCATAAAAGGATAAATTGTTTATAACTAAAAGATGAATTGCGGAAAAAATCGGAAGAAATAATTCGTTTAGAGCCCAAAAATAAATTTTATATCGCACCAAAAGGATAATAATTTATATTAAAATGCGATATTGGTTTCATAAAATTATATGATATTATATTTTTTGTATTATTATTTATTGTGTTGAAAACATATATATTATGTATAACTATTTTCCGTTGAATTTTAAATAATATAATATTTATTGGTTTATTTGTAAATTTGTTAAAAATATTAATGGTACCGTTTCAAATTAGTGAATTTCCACAATATCAAATCAATGAATTTTAAAAAATGTCAGCTTCCAATGAAATAATCTATGTAATAATTGTAAAATTTGATATCATTTAACGAATTAATTAATACAGCACGATGAACCATAGATATACATAATATACATATTTTATTGATAGGCATCTATTTTATTGATTTTAAGAGTAATACTACAAGATATGTTACTTTAAAAAAGAATATTAAAATTTTTTTTTCTATTTTTATTTGAAATAAATTAAAATAATACAATAAAATTTCAAATTGATTGAATTATTTACTTCATAATACCATTTCCATCAAAAATTGAATTTTTCATTTGTAGTACAGTAGAACATCATCTATATACACAATTTACATCTTCAGTTCGTTTAGAAAATATACAGAAAAATTTTGCCACTTAAAAATTGTGAATCCTTAATTTATAATCAGACAGCATAAAAAATTAAGTTTTGTTTATTTTCTTTTAAAAATGAAAAACGAAATAAAAAACGATATGCGAAAATAAATTCACACATAAAAAAATTTGTTTTTAAAGTTTCTTTCCAAACACTTTCAAGCCATAGTTTTTTTTTTTCTTTTTTAGTTCAAAATTAAAAACAAAAAAAAAAAAAATGTAAAAATAAATGAAACGAGAGAAAATTTTAATTTCCTGCAACAACGATTTCAGTTTTTAGATATAGAGAATAGTTTTATTCTTCAAAAAAAAAAAAAAAAAAAAAACAAATAAATTAACCAAAAGAAAAATAATGTTCTTTTATGGAAAAAATTCTTTGTTATTTTTTATTTAAGTCAGTTCAGTTCAAAACTATAATAAACTTTCTTTTACAATTTAAAAGCAATAAATATACTTATGTTTTTTGTATGAAATAGTTTTTTTTTTTATTTTTCTTAAAAAAAAAAAATTTCTTTTACTATTTTGATTCCTAAAACATATAGCCTTCGGGCTCTAAATTTTTAGAAATAAATATAAATAAAAGAAGGTTCAATTTTATTAAAATCGTTTTAGGGCAATATTCAATTCAATTAATTATTATTGGGTGGAACTAGAAATTTTTAAAATTCGAAAATTTAAGGTTCGCTCGGCTTCAAATAATAGGTTGAACTATAGTTAAGGTAGAAAATTCAAACATTAAATATAGTGTAATTGTGTCAGGCTTTAGAATTTTTTTTTTGAAAAACTAATTTTTTTACAGAAAATATTATCTTTCTAATTTAATTCGTTTCATAAATATAAGGTAAAAAAGAGCAATGTGCAAAGAGAACAATGGCTATACTTCTGAAAGGGAGATATGGCGATGACGTCACCTCCTAACGATACTTTAAGACACGTGAACTCAGAATGTATATGTAGTTATAACCACAAATGCCTCCCTCAACTTTTTTAATAAATCTTTTTTTTTTCCAATTTTCTCGATCCGAAATAATTGATTTGTTCATTTGATAGAAAAACTTTTACAAAATCTAAAAGAAACATAACAATTTCACATTTTTCGCATTCTTTAGAATTTATAACATATTCATTCATGATAGTGTCCTAAGTCTGAGAATAAAAGTTGTGCGAAAGTTAAAAAAAAAATATTTTATTATGATAAATAATGATAGCTTACTATAAAACATTATCCTTAAGTTCTTTACTTAACTTAAATATATTTTTTTTTAATATCTTAGGAACGAATTTTGTAAAATTTTTTATTTTCCTATAAATTTAATTTTTGGAATATTATAAATTCTAAGTACTTTACATGTTTGGAAAACATTTAGTTATATAATATAGTAATACATATTACATACTATGTTATTATTGTAAATTTGTAGGGAATTTATCAGAATTATTATGGAATTTTGCATTACTGGTTCGGTTCTGATTAATTTTCATGTTACAGATTCAAGTTTGGTATGGTGGGTTGTACGGTCAGCAGTGATAGTTTAAATTTGAAAATTTTTTTATTTCTGTTTAATTATAATATTATTTCGACCTAAATGTGACATATATGTATGTCTGACTTTATTTGAATAGAGGAGGAAAGGAATAATACGATTACAATTCAAATTACAAAAATAAAATCCATTCTCAGCAATCGAATATGAAATAATTTATTTAATAAATTTTGTATATATTATGTATGATAAAATATGATGTATGATAGAATAGCAAGGGATTTATCGATGAAAACCTGGATCTATTAGTTGGAATATGTAAATGTGTATATGTACACATTAAATACATATGTATCGATGTTCATACAGAATGCATATTGATGTATAAATAAATAAATATGATTTCAAACAATAATCGAGATTAGAAGATAACAAAACGGCTTGCCAAACATTCGAATAATATTCGAAAAATAATAATAAATTAATGGGAGACATTTATATCAATTGATATCAGAAATATATACATATTTATTATTTGATTTTTTCTCTTTTAAATTATAGAATTTTTATGCTCCTAATTTTATATGATGAAAACTTTCCCTATTTTCATTGAAATTGCTAACGATCCGTTAATAAATGCTTGGATAAGTTTATAACTTTAACATAAATTTCTTCTAACAATAGAATATACTTGATTGATTTTTTGTTGTCATGATATCAAAATGAAAAACAAACTTTTATAGAAAGTTTCTAAGCTAACACTTTATAGAAATATTATAGGACCAACTTTATAATGTTCTTTTATTGATGTTTTAATATGTGAAAAAAAAAAAAATAGAAAATAGAAAAATTCACTGCTTTCTTCAATATACATAAATTTTCATGTGAAAACTTTGATTTTTTTTTTTTTTATACCTAATTTTTTTATTTTTTTTTTCAATTTTTTTGTCACAAAAAATTTTTGTTTTAGCAAATGAAGATATATGTATCCATATATTTTTTTCTTTGTTTTTAACTTTTATATTGTTTTTTATAGATTCTACTTTTGAACAGGATTCATGGCGAATAAAAAATATTGTGTTTTAAAAATATTTGTTATTAAATTGTCACTCAAATCGAGGATTTGAGAATTGAATTTTTTGGTCAGTGGGAAAAAGCGAATTTCGTTAGAGACTTACGATCCCAGCCTGCAACTCAGCAGTGAGAAATCAGTCCAAAGCGTTAATAAACCTATTTTTAATCCATTGAAAATTTTATGTGTGCCTTATCTGAACCCGTTTGAAAATTTAATTTGAAGTTCTGTTTCTGTTTCTCGATTTTATGGCATTTAGAAAAAAATCAACGTAAAGCTATATAAGTATACTAAACTATATAAATAAAACGAATAAGTACTTCAAATTTAATTTAACTGGAATTGAGCTCGTTTTAAGAACTTATCAAATTTCAAAACCTTCTTTTTTTCATATTTACAAAATATATTTTAATTATAAAAATTCGAGCGGAGTCACTGTCATGTAATATCGTTGAAACCAGTTCATATGAGTGGAATTGAAAAACATTTTAGTAAATAAAATCGAAATAGATAAAGAACATACGATTTTCGAATAAGTTTACTGTATGTTCTGGAAATCTAAAAGGCTACAAGTTTGTGTTTTTGATAAATTTAAGCAATAATTTTTTTTTTTGAACAAAAATATAATATAAATAAATCTGAAAGAAAATTGTTTTTTCTGTCATTTCAATACTTAAAAAGGATAAAAGTCTGATATTGCTTTTTTCTTAAAAAAAAAAAAAAAAAAATTGTTTCTTCATTAAAAGAAGAAGCTTTGCTTAGTTTGAAAGTTTTTGTTTTATTTATTTATACTAGTTTTATTTCAATTGCACTAATGCAGACATTTCTATATTTTTTTAAGCCGTGTTAATTCTTATTTATTCACTTTTTTTTTTTGTAACGAAAAAAAACAATAAAAGATTGTGTTTTATTTTGTCGTTCTGAAATCAGATAAGTTTACTAACACCAATTTTTATAGTAAACTCATAAATGTTTAACAACAAAGTTTGTTATGCTGTGCTTGATAGAACATAGAACATAAGATTAAGTTTGCAAACATAAAGATGTGTATAAGATCAGCAATAAAAGTAATTTATATATTTTTTTTTAAGACACTACTGGTTTAAAAATTTTATATTAGAATTTTTATTTATACACTTTAGTCCCACTTAAGTCCCTTGAGTTAATTATACAGATTGTTTGGTGTAAAACAATTTATTTATACTGCGTGAAGAATTTATGAATTTTCTAAATAAGTGACATATAAGCTATATTTTGCCAGTGTAAGTAATGAGTTTATTTTTAACTAATTCGACAGCCACCGAATATTTTCCCTTTTTAAGCAAAAACCTTTTCATTGTTTAGAACTACCTCAGTAACATTTCGTCCGTGGAAGTATCAACTTGGTTCTATAATTATATTTTATTACTTAAGAATTAGTTTTAGAACCAAAACTTTTGCAGACTATATTCCTTTTCTCCTATTATTATATACATACGTGTAAAAGAAATGTAGGGATATATCAACATGAAGGTGGAATTAAAAATTTTGTATAGTACGGTAGTCGTGGTAAAAAATGTTTATTTATGCGATAAAGTGATTTATTTATCAATATATTTTCGTTTAGAAGGAAATTAAGTTATATGTATGTAAGAGAATAAAATTTTAGAGCAACACCCACTTAAAACAAATATTTATCAGAGGTTTTTAGATCCAAGAAATTGACAATCTGTTCACTGAAATTGGTGATTTTCTAATTTATTTCCTCTAGAATATTTATAGAGCAGACAAAAATTTTCCAGACGACAAAAGACGCATTTTTATGTGTTTTTTTTTTTTTTTTGCTATTTGATATGGAAATTTATGGATTTTTTCTCAATTTAACACATAAATTTTTATTTGAGAAAGACAAAACATTGTTTCATTGTAAGTTTTTCTTGTATTAGGTATAGACATAAAATGAAAATTATTTATGTTTTAATGGTACATACATGTACAACATATTCATTAATTTATACTTACACATATTTTAATTTTTTAACATTTTTCCTAAAAATATTAGAATAATAACATTTTTTTTTTTCATACATTACGTAATATAAAGAAAAATTTTAATTTTTGAAACATATTTGTCTATCCTTGTGTTCCCATAAAAATAAAAAATTTAAATTTTCAAAAATTAATAAGAGCCCTAAACTATCCTTGTGATCTTTTACTATAAAGAGATTTTTCAATTCTTTATTTCATTTATATAGGATTTCATTAAACTAAAATTAAATTAAATTCCTCTGTTAACTTTATTGCATTAAAAATTTAATGCCTCACAAAATTCAGTATTTTAATTACTTTAGGTACGTAAAATATTTCACTATTAAATTGACTGACAGAAGGGAGTAATTAATTACTTAAGAATAGGAAATTAAAAAAAAAAAAAAATGGAAATATCTAATTCCTCTAATAGAGAGAATAGAAAATTATTTTCAATTTTTTTTTATTATCAAATATTTCACTTTCTTGATCCTCATTCATTAAACCAATTTTTTAACCCGTTTAATTAACCATTTCATCAGAAAATTTAAGTAAAAGTTATATAAGAAAAGAAAGAAAAAAAAAAGCGCTAATTTTATCAAAAATCATACAGCATTTAACTTTTCCTTATCTTTTTTTTTTGTGTAATAAATTTTTTTGTTTTTTTTTTTTTCTAACCAAAAATTAATCGATAAAGCTCTTGAACAATTAAAACAAGAAAAAGAAAGATATTCCTAAAAGATTTTCCAGCATTAAAGGTTTAACAAAATTATTTTGGGTTTTATGTGTTATTTTGTTTAATTTTTTTGTTTTTTTTTGTTTTCTTTTCATGTTTTGTCAATGCAGGTTATTACGTAGATTATGTTCGCAGAAACTTTTAAAAATTATTTATTTTATGACGGCAAGATATATCATTTTGTTTCAAGTTTTTGATATAAAATACGGAAAGAATTGTTTATTTTAAAATTTCTGAAAATATTAAAAAGAAAAAGTAGTACCCCATTGTAAAAGTGAAGTCCTCTGACACTCGCGATGATTAGACTTTTTCAAATTTCAAGCGCCATTAAAAAGTTAAAAGTTCATTGGAAACATTTTATGACATAACCGCGAATGTCATAACCACGAAATATTTTTGTCATAACCGCGAAATAAAAAATAAAAATGTCATAACAGTGAAAAATGCTTTATATTTCATTTTGTTGTCATAACCGCGAAAAAAAGGGCCAAAATTTGAAAAAATATCGTTTCGGGGTTATAACAATTCTTTTTGTTATAACCGCGAAACTAGAAATTTCGTATTTTAAGATTTTGCGGCTATAACAAAAAAAATGTTATAAACGCGAAACTTAAAAATTTGATTTTTATCATTTCGCGGTTATAACAAAAAAAAAATTTTCATAATCGCAAAACTCGCGGTCCCTCGTTATGAACAACAGCTTTTCCATGCATTTTGTACGCCAACTTTCTTTTTCACCCGATTTGACCTATTTAATGTGGAAAAAGAATTTGTGGAAAAAGAATTTCCCCTAGGACACATTTTTTTTTTCGTGGCGAAGCGAATGGAACGGGGTAGCAGTCACCCATTATGCACAACAACTTTTCCATACATTTTGCATAGTTTTTCGCGGTTATAACAATTTTTTTTTGTTATAACCGCGAAATGATAAAAATCGAATTTTTGAGTTTCGCGGTTATAAATAAAAAAAAATTGTTATAACCGCGAAAAACTACGCATTTTTTTTTGTCATAACCGCGGATTTGCGGTTATAACTTTTTTTTTTGTTATAACCGCGAAACTCGTACAAATTTCAGTTTCGCGGTTATGGCATTCGTGGTTATGTCAGTTTTATTATATATTTAGAAACAATTTTTTTATGAATTTTCAATGTAATATTCTCAGTAAAGCTAATATCTATTCAGCAAAGGTTTGGCAAAAAAAAAATGAAAATCAATAAAATATATCTATGCGAAAAGTCAAGCCCTAATAGATAATTTCAACTTAAATTTATATCGAAAAATATACAAAATCTAAGTTATTTTTAGAATAAAGTCTCCAAAAGTTTTAGAAATTAGACAATACGCTTACCATCCTATGTTAGATTTTTGAGTACTGAATGCTTAGTTGGACGAATTTTAAATTTGTATTGTAATTAAATTTAATTAAATTATAGTAAGATATTAAAAATTTTTGATTGAAATCGATATATTTATAATTGTATAGTATTTATTATTTTCATTTTAATTGTTTAAGAATTAAATTTTTGTCAAATTTTTTTATACACCTATCCCTCGTTTAACACGGTACTCGTTTAACACGTTTTCGATCTTACATGATTTTTATTCATAGTTAATATTTTTTTATTTATATGAATTACATATTTTTTTGTTTTTATGAAGAAGATATTTTTAACCATATATTTTATTTTAGAAATAAATTGAATAATTTTTATGTTTCTATGATTAAATTGGTATTATTATATTTTATTAAATATACTAGTAACTCGTATTTTGTATGAAATAAATGACTGATTTTTCGCTTTACACGGTTTCCTATATAAAAATTAATTTTTCGAGTTGCACGGTTTTATGAAGAACGTATCTCCCGTATAAAACAAGGGATAGGTGTATAATGTTTCTCAATCATATACATACAATAAATTTTTTTAACTCAGATTTGTAAATTCAAATTTTAATATTTTTAATGTATTTAAAAACGCACATCTTATATCAGTATCATTCAAAAAAAAAAAAATTATATATATTTTAACGTTATTTTTAAATAATCGCGCCTGATTTTCTAACCAAAAAGAAAATAATTTTGGTCGAGTGAAAAATTTTTGTTGATAAGTTTGGATAACATTGATTTGTTCATCCTTTTAAAGTACCATGAATTTATGTTATGTGCCATTTTGTGTTATGTAATTTTTGTAAGACAAAAATCTTCACATTATTCTTGTTAAGAAAAACAAAAAAAAAAACCGAAAAAATAAGATTATGAAGGATTAATTAATTTAAAAAAACTCAGAATTATATTATAAACATTAGTTTTCGTAATGTACAAATAATGTTTTTTATGTTTATTATAAGTTTTGTATATTTGGTTAATCACATGAGAAAGTAATTTTTGTTGTCTTTCGTGCTTCAGATGAATTCGAATCTATGCCAATTACCCATTTTAATTCAAAAACCAAGAATACAAATATGTAGAACATCAATTTTTTTGCAATTTTTGATTCTTAAATTTTTCCAATTAAAAGTAAAAACAAAGTGAATAAATAAAATTGGTTCTAATTTTTCTATTTCCAACGTTATGTTTGTGAAATTTTTTTTATGGAAACGTTTTGAATTTAATATAATTCTAAGATTTCATAATTCTTTAGCATTATTTAACAATAGTTATTATACTATTCGTTATTATAAACACATTTTTCTAAATTTCAGATGAAATTCAATTACATTAGGCTTAATTGGAGCTACCTTATCAAATTTTCCCGAACCATCATCAAAAAAATAAAATATAAAAATCTCTAATAATAAATTGAATTAAGTTTGCTTAACATTTTTATTTTCAGTTTATATTTTATTTGATTTTCATTTTAAATTCTGTTGGGATTTCTAACATGAAGAAAAAATATCTTTTCACATAAAAATGAAGAGCATGAAAAAAGTTTTGATTTCTTTCCTTGAATTGCCATTACTTTGTGCCGTAGGGCATAAAAATTTCTTAACATTTTTTTTTTTCGTTCAATTAAGCTTCTATTTTGGGTAATTATAAAAGTTTTCAATTTTTGATGTCTCTGATTCTATAAAAGAAAAGGAAAAAAAAAATTATTTTAGTAAGTTTCCTTAATTCTTAATTGATTTGAAAATTTTTCTTATACCTTTTTGATTTCAAAGCAAATATAAAATTATTTTTGTGTATCTATCTCTCAATAAAAATATAATATGGTTTTCTCTTCAAAATTCGTAATAAAAGTTATGCATGTTTTAAAGACTATAAAAATTGCTTGTCATTTACATTGTTGACGTATTGACGAACAGTCGGACAGGCGAACGAACGAACGAATATGAAATATAATGAAAATATATAGTCCGTTTTTCTTTTTTGTTGTCAAAATGGGCTAAATAATTGTTTATTAAATTGATTGGTTTGATAAAGTAATAAAGTATGTCGTATTACATAGTAGTTGTTATTTTATTTCGTTAGAAATTTTATTATGCAATTTACAAAATGTAATGTTACATCTTCGATTTCTTGATTTGTTTATGTTTTTAAGTTGTAAGGAAATGAATAATTTATAAAATGAAAATTGTTATGGTGATTGGTTCTTACAGAAATAACTTCGGATCTTATGCACATATAGAAATCTGTTACCGTGCATATAACAAAAAAATGATTTTTAATTTAAGTATTATGCTGGAGAAGGCTTGATCTATTTTGTCAATCACTTCCCTTTCAGAAATTCATTGAGGTTTTTCTTCATAGTTTTTTTTTTGTATCCCCACTGAGGATACCCTTTTTTGCCTTTTAACTTTTTTTTAACCTTTATTGTCCTTTTAAAAAAAAATATATATACATATACATTTAAACACGCTTAAAGTAGTGTGAAAATTTTAGTACGAAAAAAAAATTTAAGGAAAAATTAATAATACATTGCGTTCTTTTTTTTTTAATTTTAATTAATCAATGTTTTAACAGGGAAAAGTTTTCCCTTCATTGCTTTTGAGTATTAGGAATTTTAATTTAATGCTTTTTGTTTAAGTAAAAATTCTTAAATGTTTCAAGAAAATTTAATATAAGCTTATTGGTTCAAATTATATTATGATGAGAAGTGATATAAGTGTGTAAGACTTGTAATTGTTTTTCTTGGCGTGCATCCAGCGGCCATTCTGTAAGTTACCATGTTCATAGGGCCGGATTTATGGGTGGAGCGAGGGAGCAACCGATCCAGGCGGTAGAATTATACTGAAAAAAAGGCGCCTTTTCTCCCAAATTTAATTTGTGTCTATAATTTTTTTCTAATAAAACTATCATACTAAACTTATGTTTATATAATGCGAATATCTACATACAATCTCTATTTTGATAATTTCCGCTTTTCCTAAACATAAATATGTATTTCAATATCTCAAATTATTTCAATATGTTAAATTATATTTCATTAAACAAAATTCGATTTTTTTAAAAAAGTAGACTTTGCATTTCACTAAAATTGGAGAAATGAAATATTGGTATCGTCACTGTGAAATGCTTTACTGGCTTTTTATTGGTGGAAATTCAAATTTAGACGTTTCTTTAAAGAAAATTCAAATTTATTCACATAGTAAGACGATCCGCAATACAACTACAAAATAAATTTATTTAATTCCATTATTGACACTGCCACTGATGGTGACAATAAAGATATTGAAAGATATTGAACTTTGCGATAAAATAATAAATTTAGCTACACTATTGCCAACTAATATGTACCCACTAGAAATACTAAATTATTTAGCCAAAACATTCTGACTACTATATTCCCGAATATATGTATTTCTTTAAGGATCCTGCTAACTTTACCTGTATCAGTGGCTTCTGGAGAACGCAGTTTCTACAAACTGAAAATAATTAAAAATTATTTAAGATCATCAATGGGACAAGAAAGTGGGCTTATCATTGATGTCCATTGAAAGCACCATCGCTGAATGTTTGGATTATGAGGCTCTAATAAAATATTTTGCACAAATTATCGTCCGAAGGGTGCCATTAATTAATTAAATTTTTATTTTATGTACATAACTGAAAATATATAAATAGTGAATTGCGTAGTTTATGTTTTATATTTCTTTTTGTTTTTTAACAATAGGCGCCTTTTCAAGAAGTTTGCTCCGGGTGACAAAATACTACCATTCGGCCCTGCATGTACAGAAAACAAATAAAAAAAAATTTCAAATTTTATTTCAAATAAAATGGATTTGTATGAAAGTTAAATAAAATATTGAATTTTCACGTCGTTTGCTTTCAATTCATTGTATTTTTTTGCTATTGTAGAAGTTTTTGGAGTGCATTTTTTTGCATTTGTTGCAGTTATCGTTTCAAGCTCAGCTCAAGTAAAAAAATGTTTTTTTTTTTTGAAAAAAGTTCTTAAATTTGCAAAAAGTTCTTAAATACTCTTTTTGGTTTTTTGTTACACTAAAAAACATAAAAACAATTTTTTTACATTTCTTCAATTAAGTTGGAAAATTAAAGTGTGAAAAAATTGATTACATTTCAACTTTGAAAGTTTTTTTCTAATTAGTTTGAATTTTTTATCAATTTAAATATTTTTTAAAACTTTATTGAATGTAAACCAATAGTCCCTAATAATAGGTTTCTGCTAAGACTCGAAAATATTAATAAAACCCTTCATTATTCTTAAATGAAAAGACGCCACAATACAGTTTAAATGGTGACAAAAATGATTTTAAAAGTGCATTAAATTTTCATTCTAATTCTATTATTTTTTTTCAATTATGAAATTTAATCCTTTCATAGTTTTTAATTGAAAAGTAGAATTAGGTGTCTACAAAAACATTTAAAAAAAAAAAAAGAAAAAAAAAACATAAAGTTGAGTTCCTTAACTATTACAAGTTTTTTAGAATTTAAATTTTATTCATATTGTTCATTTGTATTACATAGCGAAGTGAATTTTCTATCCCGTCCATTTTTACATTTTGATCCAGCCGATCCTGCAACATAAACAGGTTGATCTTGCATTGTCACAGTAACATAATTACAACCAAAATTGACACGTCCAGTACCGTCTTCGGGGTACCAAACAGCACTGCAACCGATTCTATTATTTTTTTCATTTGCTATTGCAGTAAAATGAAGGTTGAATCTCTGCAAAGACACGCAAAACGTATGTGTGTTAAATAAAATTTAATACTTTCCTTTTTTTAAATATAACTTACTCCATCACCTCGATATTTGTTAATCACATTCATATCAGCATCTTTATACTCATTAAACCAGTCATTAATCATTGTTTTGAATTCGGCAACAACTGCTGCTCGATTGAATGTACCATGACCGTAACCTTTAATATAAGCAAGATTTTGACCAGCATTTGGGTAATTTTCAGTAGCCCGACATTTATCATGTCCATAAATACATCTGCGAATATTTTTGTCCACCATAGCGGTAAGTTCGTCATCCCATTCAACAGCTCCTAAGCGAGCGGCTTGAGAGTATCCACTTACACGACCTGATGCTAATTGATCACGAAGCCGATTATGTTCATCAACAATACTTTGCTTTTCTTGTGGAGACAAATCAATCATTATACCTCCTGGGCAAAGTCTGACATCCTCACACGCAATATTTGTTCCCCACCAGCAAAGCTGAGATGACTTACGACATGTCTCTTCCATGGAAAATTTTACGCGACCGTGACATGCCCCAAAAAATAGGATAATAGAGCAAATTATTAATTTCATTGTTAATTGTTAAAAATTTTCGTTCAAAGTGTCGACAATACTGATAGTTTCAAACATTTTTGAAACGATTTTATAATATAAATTTTACTACAACGAATGTTTGCATAAAATTTTAATATTATTCAATTCGAGCAACTGAGCAAATATGTAAAGCATTATGAAAATTAATCTAGCTTACATTACATACTCGTAAAGTTTTATCTTACAAAAATAAATTAAAAAAATAAAAACTAAAAGTTTGTTTAGCTTTATTTTTTGTAGCTTTACATTCAACATGCTTGGCAAACACATCTTTATTATTATATTAGAAAAAGTTGTAAGAAAGTTTTTTGAGGGTTTGCAAACAAAAGTGGTCTAAATAAGAAAATTTAAAATAATAATATCAAAAATAAAATTTTGATTGCGATGGTGGGCGGTTTAACTAAATAAAATTGAAATTTGAGTAATATATTTCCAATTGGCCACAAATTGTGGTTATTTAAGAAAAATTAATTTTTTTTTTGATAATAATTGAGGGAAAAACAAAAATTGTATTTTCATTCCGAGCTTGCGGAGTGACACACCGATTTCTCTGCGTGTGCATGTGCATTCCTTTTATATATACATATTCTCTGTACGATATAATACTAACATATTAATAAATCAGAATTTTTTTTTTGTAAATTCTGGATCTCCCTTTGTGACCGGATACTATATTTCTGACTAACTACAAGAAGAAAAATATTTAACATTAATTTAATTCATTAATTTGAAATAATAATAAAATGAAAGGAAGAAAAAACAATTAAAATGTAACATTTCTAAATATGTTCCTTTATATTTCCTCAAAGAATAAACAACATTTATTTATCTGCAGATAAACTTGGTGTACATAAACATGGTGTGTAGATCAAGATAAGAATTATGAAACAGTAAACTTAAACGAAATTTAAAATTAGAGATTTTTACAAAATTAAATTTTCAATTAAAGGTTTTAAGGATTTCTAATAAAATGTTATTAAGTTTGTAATCAATTGGTGAGTCCCAGTCTAGAGTTTTCAAGTGTGATAGGTCACCCTCGTTAAAGTTCCAAATTCGAAGAATTGAAGGCATTAAAAAAAAACTTCTAACATAATACTCTATGTTAATTGGGATGTAATCATTTTCATTAACATTACTAAGGCACATTCAGCAAAAATATTCAATGAATACGTTAAGAAAGTGACAATTTTAAACAAATCAACTTTTAATGTACGTAATATGTGATTATTTAAGTATGTCAAAATTAAATTCATGAATAATTTTTATTCTATCGAAGTACAATAGCCTCATATATTAAATATTAAAACATAAAAAATAAATTAACATTATAACTCATTTAAGTGTAAATATGATACATATTTGGATACAAATTGTTAACTATGTAAATAATTGTTTTATCAAATATGTACAAATAATATTGTACACATGTTAAAAATTCATGATTTTGTTGATCACTATAAAACTTCGCAGTGATCAATTTAGTTTTGTTTTTGCAAACATACTTTAAAAACTAAATTTGTATAATTATGCTGATTCTTTTATTTGCCTATTATCGTGATATTTTAGTTTTTGTTATTTTGGATATACGGTTTCTAACATCGTATATAAGTTTTATTGTATGATTTAATTCTATATAAGAAAAAAGCAAAAAAAAAAACAAAAGAGCTGTCATGGGACACCAGTTTGGAACGTAGTTCCTTAGCGTACATATAAGTAATTTTCATTTTTTATCAATTCAAAATTTTATTAATTTAAAAAGAAACTTTTTTCTACTTTTCCCAGTTTTCTCTAATTTTGCATTTTTTTCATTTAAAGAAACCTTTTTTAAGGAGCAATTTTAGACTGTTTTTTCGAATTTCGAAGATCTTTTTTGACATCGAAAATTCAAAAAGCTAAAACTAAGAGTCTGTTCACTTATTAGTGATTATTGAAAAAATTGAAATCGGATTTAATATTCCAGATTTTTTAATTTGTAAACGACACGATTTTACTGCTGTTATTTAAAAAAATGAAATAATTTTGTCCTAAAGCCGTTCACAAATTCAATTTTACTTCTTAAAATTCTGCAAATGGAAATTTTAAATTTCCCATAACAAACTAAATTTGTAGGTGAATTCAAAAACTAAAATTGTACAGAAAAGAAAAAAGCGGCAAAAATGGGTAAGAAAATTCGGTCGGTCACGTATTATTATAAGTTTTTGATTTCAGTCAGCCAAATATTATTTTATAAGTAGTTAATTTTAGCAGATTATACAGAATGCAGAAAATTACGTCCTCAATTTAGAAATTGTGACTCTAAGTTTATCAATTTTCATACAACGTTCAATAAAAACCTATTACTATTTGCCGCGAGAGGGACTGTTTATTTGCCGCGAAAGGGACTGTTTACATTTTATCAAACCATATAAAATGCGACGGCGTCGACTCATTATTTAAACTTTAAAAAAATTAACAGGTATCGTTAATATTGACTGTTATGACAACCCATTTATTTAAATTTTTTTCACCCATAAGTATGTGCTATTTTTTGCCATTGGGGCACTATTTGAATATTTAACTAAGTATGACTCTTTTGTTTACATTTGTTTTCACCCATAAGTATGTGACTTTTTTCGCCATAGGAGTCGCTATTTGGAGATTTAAACAAGTGAATACTTATAAATTTAAATTTTTTGTTTTTGTTGTTTTTGCAACACAAAAAAAAAGAAATATCATTAACCAAAATGGCAAAGTATCGAAATATTTAACGCCGGCAGACGACTTGACTTGCCTTGGTACCGAATAGCGCCTTTATATTGGCAAAATAATACTGACAAAATTATACAAGATTTTTATTAACATTGAAATTAGTATGAAAATCTAAATTTTATTTGAACTATAAAATATTAATTAGTTAATAATAAAAAATTAATATTTACTAAATATTTAATTTTATAAATATTTTATAAATTGAAATAAAATTTAAGTTTATCAATTTTCATACAAAGTTCAATAAAAAATACAAGAGCCGGTGGGACGTTTGATAGATGTGAAACATCGGAATTATTTTTGTTTTTGTTGTTTTTGCAACACAAAAAAAAAAACAATTGTCAGCCGTGGCAAAGTATCGAAATATCTAACGCCAGCAGACGACTTGACTTGACTTGACTTGGTACCGAATAGCGCCTTTATATTGACAAAATTATACAAAATTTAAATTTATTTACATTGAAATTAGTATGAAAATCTTAAATTTTATTTGAAATATAAAATATTAATTAGTTAATAATAAAAAAATAATATTTTCTAAGTATTTTATTAATATTTTATAAAATCAAATAAAATTTAAGTTTTGTTCAAATCATATAAAATGCGACGGCGTCGACTCATTATTTAAACTTTAAAAAAATTAACAGGTATCGTTAATTTACTTATAAATTTTCATTTTTTGTTTTTGTTGTTTACAACACAAAAAAAAAACAAATATCATAGCCAAAATGGCAAAGTATCGAAATATCTAACGCCGGCAGATGACTTGACTTGCCTTGGTACCGAATAGCGCCTTTATATTGGCAAAATAATACTGACAAAATTATACAAGATTTTTATTAACATTGAAATTAGTATGAAAACCTAAATTTTATTTGAACTATAAAATATTAATTAGTTAATAATAAAAAATTAATATTTACTAAATATTTTATTTTATAAATATTTTATAAATTGAAATAAAATTTAAGTTTATCAATTTTCATACAAAGTTCAATAAAAATACAAGAGCCGGCGGGACGTTTGATAGATGTGAAACATCGGAATTATTTTGTACAGATAATATTGATAGATAACTTTGATAGAATTTTGGATTTTAATTTTATAAATTTCATTGGATGTTTACTATTCTGTTTGTTTTATTTCTATTAATTATTAAAATACCTAAAAAAATATAATAATTTTTTTTAACTTTTTTTTTTGTTTATCATGTACCGACAGACGCCGACGCGATCATATTTTTGGTCGCTGCGGCTTAGCAGCAATATTTTCAAAATTTTTTGGAACTGCTGCTAAAAAAAAAAATCATTGCTCGCTCAAAATCTATGATCGCGTCGGAGTGTGTACCGACACTTTGTACTGACACTAAAGTGTTCAAATTTTTAATAAATTTTTCCATAAGAGCGTAGAATAAGGAACTACGTTCCAATAATAACAAATGTAACAATTATTATCAATTATTGTAGAAATAATAATCTTTTACATTTAAAACACTATATTTTCAAAGGAAATTTGTTAAAATTTAAATATGTATATTGTAAAATTTTATTATTTTTTGTTCTTTTTTAATATATTGTACCCAAAAGTTTTTGTTGAAATTTTATTTACGAATTGTATAAAAATATAGGGATAGCGTTAATAACACAGTAGTTACAAGTACAGAGAAGAAATAAAAAATGGTTTTTAAGCTCATTAGAAACTTTTTAACAGATTAAAGTGACTTTTTTTCGCAATGGAATATTTGTGCTTTTTTTTTTTTAGATACAACAAAATAAAATTCAGTAAGGTGGTCCTGTAGAAAGTTTTCCAAAAAAAATTATAAAAATATTTTAAGGGTATGCAATTAATGGACGAATTATTTGTAATCACAATAAAAACGTTCCAAACATTTGCAATACTGGTATTATAATTAAATGTTAATCATAATTATAAATCAATTTCAAAGTTCTATCTGTTAAAACTTGAAGTATTATTTCAGAGTTATAACAAAATGTAAAGTTGTGTAGTTTAGAAATGTTAAATAAGCAGGGGATGAATATGATTTATTAGTATTGAATTAGAATATTAGATAAAAATTTTTGTTGGTTTCTTTAAAAAAAATTGGTAACTAACTTGGTAAGAAAAAAAAAACTTATTTTTTTAACGATAAAACCACTAAAGTTTTTTTTTCTGAGAATAATCTTAAACCACAATTAAAAAAACAACTACCATTTTTAAAAAAGATTAAAGTAAAACTTTTGCGTTCTAAGAGAGA